>CM032229.1:162440000-162450000 GCA_019009955.1 Riptortus pedestris | reverse complement strand
AGGATTGATAGACGTTTGAGGAAATTTTTCGAAAATGCCATCATGAGTTCGACCTCAATAGTTTTCCCTGCTAATCTGCTAAAAGTCCGTCACGCAGGGGCTGCGTAAACTAAGCAGATTTCCCACGTGAAGTTTTATAAAATAAAGAAATTTCACGAGAGCCTTGCAATGAAGGAAACGGCCGAACTAGTTTTTGGCAGGAAAGTCACTCACGTCCGTTAGCCGCACTAAAGATTTAATAAAAGATGCAAATATCTCAGTTAATATTCAAGATAGAGAATAAATGTATAGAACAATATTTATAGCACATTTAATTTGCAATAAGATTGACTCTATACAATTGTTCGATCCGACGTACAGTAACGGAGATATTTCGTTTTTTCGAAAATCCTCCCCTCTAAACCCCCCCCCTCCCAGTAGTCAGATTTAATCCGTTAATGAACTTGATCTTTCTTTTTACATAAAACGACTAAATAACGCGTTTGGTAACGATCAAACAAAAATTAACGGTAACAGACAAAATATATAGATAGATAGATTGATATATATATATATATATATATATATATATATATATATATATATATATACAGTTTTGAACGGACCTCATTTAAGTCATCTCCTAGGTAGGATCGATGGACATTTGAAAAAAAAAAGTCGAAAATTCTGTCATGAGTACAACCTCAATAGCTGATTTCCTTTTAAGGAAAGGGAAATCTGCTAAAAAGGAAAGCCACGAACTGGAGCCCGACAGCAAATGCAGAGTCACATGTTTTTTTTTTGTTTTTTTTTCACAAGCAGATTAGGGCTACTGGAAGATCCTTATGCCCTGTAGCTGTAGTTGGAGATAATGTTAATAGGCCTTTTATAGAAGCAACGGATTTACATGATTTTGAACCTTTATATAAGTCGTTTTCCTAACATAATCTGAAAAAGGTAATTGGAGAAATGTTAATATGAATAGTGGAAGCCAAAGTGTTTGATTGCAATAACGGGATTGCAGAGTATTAGCCATAATACTAGGTATTGAGGAGTCGGAAGAACGAACAGTGTTATCATATCTGTTGGTGAAGTCCGTCGTCACTGGCTGTTGATCGACCACAGTCGGAAAGCGATTTTGATGCGAAGTCGCCATCTTCAAGCCGTCTATAGTTGTACTGAGTTAGTAGGTTTTATACGTCTGTTCAGCTTTTTAGATTTTTTACGTTTTAGTCTGTGTCTGTTTACTTACATTAGTCAAATAAAGGGTGGTTGTAGCTTGTGTCCAGGTAATTTTTTTTCGAGTAGTAGGTCGTTTCCAGTATCCGTAGTTGGATGTTTACGTGTGAGTACAGTTTTAATGTAACGTTTGCACGATGAAAGTATATGGGTAATAAATCAGGGCTGATATTATGTAATTGATATAGAATCTGGACCAATGTTCCTCGTCGCTTCGGCTGTTGGTATTCGTGCATGTGTCCGTAAGTTGGCGTCTTTCGTTTTGTAATTTCGTTTAAGTAGTTGTAGTGGTCTGAATAGTGTGTTGAGCTGTTCGTTTATAATGTCTCCGTCAATGTCCGTTGTTTATAGATATCCATGTTCTCCAATCCGTCCAATCTCCGTCCTTTTGTTTGTCTGTGGAGATTCTTACCTGAGATAATAATTCCTTCACCCATCCAGCACCTCAAAAATGGAGTTTCATACTGTCGGCTATATTTGTAGTATCGCGACAGTGGTATTTCAAATGGTTGGCGAAGTTAGAGTTTCGTTTGTATGGTCTGAATGAGGGTATGTGTTCTGTGTATCCAGTTTTCAGTCTCCTTCCAGTCTGTCCAATGTAAGTGTGCTTGCAACTGCACGTCACTTTGTATACACCGTTCATATTGTAAATGTATTTGTTCTAGATGCCATTTGCCAGCTTTTTTCTTAGTGTGTTGTTGGTTCCCCTTGAGGGAAATCAGCTATTGAGGTCGTACTCATGACGCGGTTTTCTAAAATTTTCTTTCAATTGTTCATCGATTTGAGGAGATGTCGAAAATGAGTCCCTTCAAAATTATATATATATATATATTATATATATATATATATATATATATGTATATATATATATATATATATATATATATTATATATATATATATATATATATATATATATGTATATATATATATATATATATATATATATATATATATATATATATATATATATATGTCTGTTAACGCTCTAGCTGGCGCAATATTTGTTAGATCGTAACGAAACTCGATATTTAACCGTTTGATGTCAAAAGACAGATCAAGTTCGTTAATGGCTGAAATCGGACTAGTAGAGGGGAGGGGGGTTTAGAGGGGGGATTTACGAAAATTCATAATATCTCCGTTATCATCGGATCGAAAAATTTTGTATACAACCAATCTTATAGCAAATTAAATTTTACTATAAATATTGTTATATACATTTATTCTCTATCTTGAATATTTAACCAAGATATTTGCATTTTTATGAAGTCTGTGAGACATGTGTTCCTGTATAGATCGGATTAGGTCGGCCATTTTCGTAACCGCTCGGCTCAGGTGGAAGCTTCTTCTAACCTTACTTGTCGTTTCTAACCTTTACCTTACCTTCGTTACTTTGTGAGATTTTATGCAAATACGTTCTGTTCATCCGCCCCCTCCCCCTTCTTTAGTTCTTAGACTACTAAAATTTGAGTTTATTAAAAATATAAATTATTCTTACAATTCGGAAGCCGTTTCCGTTGGGAATTTTATTTTATTAACTGAAAGATTTTCTCATTACCGTAAAACTTGGGAAATCTGCTTAGTTTACGCAGCCCCTGCGTGACGACTTTTTTGTAGTAAATTGGTGATTTTATGCGTCACGTCCAGTGTACATAATGGCGTGGCGTTTCGTGATTGGTTCCCTTTATTTGATTTATCAAATGAGAGTCTTTTCTTTGATCTAAATTGATACACTATACTTACTAAATATCCATAGAATGGACACTCTATCCCCTAGAGTTAATAATAAAAAGAGATAAACTAAAAAAAAAAAATTACACCGTTATGCACTAATAATAAAGAGAATAGCTAATTAGCCATTGAATATTCTCTCTGGGCCGTCCTTAATAAGAGCATAGGGGCAAAATAAAACGAGGCCTGAATAGCACTAATAGGGGATGGGGAGTGAAATAGAGAGCGCTGTATGTAGTAACAAGAGGAGTGGCCTAAGAGGTTCCAAGGTAATTATGTGTAAAGAAAGGGCGTGGCGCAGGCCATTACTGCTAAAATATTGGTCTCTAGATACTGATTAATTCTCTCCACAAGTAATGGGGAGTATCGAATTCTAGACCGTAGCCGTCCACTTACTCCAGATACATCTGTTAATGTCTCAAATTTAATTTTTTTTTTTTTCTTTTTAGCGTTAAATGTGCTATTGAGTCTCACAGCATCATGAATTTATGCGAAATGTTTACAGTTTTTATTAAATTATTTGGCTAAGCTTTATAAACGGAAATGATTACGTATCGTTTTACCAGATTTTCCTTGATGGAAATCAGCTATTGAGGTTGAACTCATGACCGGATTTCCAAAAAACGGAGGAGATGACGAAAATGAGGTCCGTTCAAAACAGTATTTATATCTGTCTATATATGTGTCTGTTACTGCTCTAGCGTTTGCAATCATTCTCTTATCGGTACCAAACTCTCTTTTTATATAAAACTGAAGATCAAGTTTGATAAGGGCTGAAATGGGACAGGGGTTAGGGTGTATTTAGAATGGAGGATTTCGAGAAATGTCCTCAAACGCTCTAGCGGCGATTTTTTTTTTTTTTTTATTGTCACAAAACATGATATTAAGTTGGTTTTTTTATGTAAAAAGGGAGATATCAGAAATCGGACGGGGGGGGGGGGTTAGAAAGGGAATTTTGAAAATTTGAAATATCTGCGTCACTATAAATACAGTTATAGCAGATTTCCCTAAAGGGAAATCAGATATTGTGGTCGTACTCATGACGCGATTTTCTTCAAATGCCCATCGATCCTACCCAGGAGATGACAAAAATGAGATCCGTTCAAAATTATATATATTTGTGTGTTAACGCTCAGTCGGATCACTCCTTTTGTTTGATCGTTACCAAACTCGACATTTAATCGTTTTATGTAAAAAGAAAGACCAAGTTCGTTAACGGCTGAAATCTGACCAATGGAAGGAGGGGGGATTTAGAGGGAGGATTTCCGTAAATTCGTAATATCTCCGTTACTACACGTCTGATCGAAAAATTGTATTGAACCAATCTTGTTGCAAATTAAAGTGCTAAAATGTTATATTCAGATATATATCAGTAATTGTTTTTCTTTCCGGTGAAGAATATGTGTATCTATGTGTTCAGCTCTGAGTGGTTGGCTGACCTATTTGTTTAAAATTCAGAACCAGTTTCTATTGGAAGTTATTAAAAGGAGGCGAAAGAAACTGAAAGATTTCTGATTACCGTTTGTATTTACTCAGTGTGGTGTTAAGTGTTAGCGGTATGCAGATTTCTCTATTATAAAACAGATTTCTCTGTTGTAAGTGGGAAATCTGCTTAGTTTACGCAGCCCCTGCCTGACGTACATTTATTACATATAGCTCATTAAAACATTAATCAGAAGACTTGAGAAATAGCATATTCCACGTCCCCATAATGATGTACGAATGTTTCTTCAAGGTCGGTCCTAAGCAACGACGGAGGGAACAGGTGCAGATTCTATCCCACCAATTGATAACATTAGTTCACGAGTCGCTAGCATAGCGAGAAGCTAACGAGTGACGAAACATTTTTTAAATACATCATATTAACAGATTTTTCTTAGGGGAAATCAGCTAATATGGTCGTACTCAGGACGCGATTTTGAAAAAAAAATTCATCAAATACCTTGAGATCATACACAAGAGATGACGAAAATGAGGTCCGTTCAAAACTATATATATATATAAACGCTCTAGTCCAGTCGCAATTTTTGTTTGATCTTTACCAAACTCGGTATTTAATCGTTTTATGCAAATAGAAAAATCAAGTTCGTTAATGGCTGAAAGTGGGAGGGGGAGTTTAGAGAGGGGAATTTCGAAAATTCGAAATATCTTCTTTATTATAAGTCGGATCGATAAACTGTATAGAACCAAACTTATTGTAAATGTAATGCTCAATGAATGTTGTTATGTAAGTTTTTGCTCTATCTTGATTATTATCCGAGATATTTGCATTGTTTAGTCAAACCCCACTCCTTCTCACGTCATATTGATAGTAAGGCGTTATATTATGAATCACATTATTTGACGCCTAAATACCAAATATTGTTTTCATTGAACTTTTACTGTTCGAGAGAATTGCAAATGGCAGACGTAGGAAATTTACTTAGATAACGCGTTCCTGCGTGACGGAATTATTTTTTTTTTACTACAAGGAAAGTATAGAATAGAATTTATGGTAGGATGTGATAGCAACCAGCGACGTCATGTGTGTGTCATTCCGGAATTTAATATAGGGTAACGCTTTACCTTTGCATAATGTATTATATTATTATTAATAATTTATTCTCTTATATAGAATTGGATTTTGGATGCCTGCTCTATTTTCAGCTGCCGCCGTTTGCCGTGCGTTTGCACTATGGAATTCCACCTGTTTCTATTCGTAGCTAGATAATGGAAGCCCGGAGATCTGCCTCGGGACAGAAATGGCCACTGCTATGTGAGTCCCTCTGGCCTGCTTCTAAATGATTCAAAGGCTAAAGCCATATCAAATATTACAGTTATTTGAAATATTAATCCTACAATTAACATTTATCAATGATGCACTATAAACCTAATCGATTCGGTGAGCTAAACTCCACGGATTAGCGCTTCGGCAGAATTTACCTTATTGATGCCCCCCGTGCAACAAAGCATAATTAAATTATTAGGCTAGCAGAAATTGCTTGTAAATAGCCTTTATACAAGCGTCCAGTTATCCATGTTAACACGCTGTTAGTTTACTTTTGAAACGGAATAGATAATTAAAACTGCTGACATGGAGAGAGAATAAATTATTTTTTAGCCCTCTTTCATTCAAATTGGTTTCACTTCATTAGCTCTACAATATTGTAATTAAGCTACATATCTCACTAAGAAATATTAATAACTTGTACACTAACTTCAGAAATAAAAAAGAATAATAACATAGAAATATGTCAACAAAATCATTTTTTATATAATTGTTTACTGTTGAAATGTGCTTTTAATACTTGTGTTTGGAGAGCGTGATGCGGTTTCCAGTGTTTCATCTCCATCGGCTTGTGAGTAGATTAAAATTTTTTTAAGAGAATTTTTGCATCTTTTGCGATTTCCTTCAAGTATTTTGGGAAAAAATGAATGGGTTTTAAGGACCTGAGGTTTATGCTTCTTCCCTAATTGAGGTCGTACTCATGACGTGATTTTCGGGAAAATTTCCTCAAATCTCCATCAATCCTACCCAGGAGATGACGAAAATGTGATTCATTCAAAACTGTATACATACATACACACACACACACACACACATGTATTTGTAACCAAAGTTTTTAAACTATTGGTGCTCTACATTTGTTGATATATGCATTTTTCGTAACTCGATCATTATGAGAGTTATTCCTAAATACTTGTTTTCAGTATTAAAAAACGCCCCCCTCCATTCTACTCATCGGATTTTTTCATATAAATAGAGAATATGTAGTGAGATTAGATGACAAATGTGTTATACCAGCAAGAGAGAAATCTGCTTAGCTTACATTTTTTTTTTTTTTTTAGGCAATTCTCATTAGACAACGCCTTTCTTTCATCAAACTTCAGTTGACATGCACATTTTTCCCGTTCCGGGTCACTATGGACAAAACATTTCCTTAGTTGATGAAATGTTTGGCCTAATTTATAAACCGTTTGGATTTACTAATTTCTCACCCTTAAGGCCCCGTTTTCCCAATCTTAAACGTTATGACGGTGGCAACGTTCTGCTTCAGGCTCATTGGTTTTAGCAGATCCCCTTCAGGGAAATCAGCTATTGAGGTTGTACTCATTTTCGACATTATTCTTCAAATGTCCATCGATCCTACCTAGTAGATGACGAAAATGAGGTCCGTCCAAAACTGTATATATCTATCTATCTATCTATCTATCTATCTATATCTATCTATATATATATATATATATATATATATATATATATATATATATATGTCTGTTACCGCTCTAGTGGTCGCAATTTTTGTTTGATCGTTACCAAACTCGTTATTTAGTCTTTTAATGTAAAAAGAAAGATCAAGTTCGTTAACGGCTGAAATCAGACCAGTTGGAGGGGGGGGGTTTAGAGGGGAGGATTTTCGAAAATTCGAAATATCTCCGGATCGAAAAATCGTATTGAACCAATCTTATTGCAAATTAAATTTACTATAAATATTGTCCTATACATTTATTCTCTATCTTGAATATTAACCGAGATATTTGCATTTATATTCTGGGGTCGGCTATGTTCGGACGTTCCGCGAGATCCGGCGTTTTCATAACTGATCCGCTCATCTGTTGGTTAGTTCTAACCTTACTACTAAAGTTGTTTCTATGATTTATCTACCTGATATACTTCACGTGGGAAATCTTAGGTTTAGCAGCCCCCTCTGAGTGACGGAATTTTTTCTTTGCCTAGTTTATTTTCCGGGTATTTTATTTCCCTAGTCTTCAATATTCTAATACGTTCTGTACATACGCAACCCCCTTCTTTAGTTTTCGGGCTACTAAAATTTGAGTTATTAAAATATAAATTATGCTTATAATTCAAAAACTGTGAAATTTGGGAGCATTTAATTTTTCAATCAAAAAAGAACTCTTATTAACAGCGTTTACATACTGGTTTTGGTAATAAAACGTTAACAATATACAAGTGATTTATGTATTGTCATGTATAATTTCACATGGGAAATCTGCCTAGTTTGGGAAGCCCCTGTGTAATGGACCGTTTCTGATCATATCACAAAGCAATTAACATGGAGGTCAGGTTACTCTGAAAGATGAAAATCTGTAAAAAATAAATCGTATTGTAGTCATAAACAGTCCGTCACGCAGGGCTGAGTCATCCAGATTAAATTTTTACCAAATCAAAAAAAAAAAAGTGCTTTATTATAAGAACAATAAATTTACAGAAACTCGCGTCATAAGTAGACCTCAATAGCTGATTTCCCTTAAGGTGAAAGTAGATTAAAATAACTAATGATTCATTGTTGTTAGCCACAAATTCACACCTTCTTTTTTTAACTTCTTACACTACTATGTTTTACAATTTTGTTTATTAGGAATATCAAAATTATTGTACTTACAAGTTGTTTAGCGTTAACAAATATATACCTGAAACAAAAATAACGTCCACATTAGTCTCTCAAAAATAGACAAGAAAATGCGTACATAATATCATAATTCAGTAAGATAAGCTATTATTGAGTAGTATATATTCGAATCTCAGGTACGAAAAAACGCCTCTTTCCTTCACTGTTCTTTATTCGTTGCGACAGAGCCCTTTCAGAGCATACGCTCCGTCATCAGTGCCCTGCTGGCAAACAAATAACATAAACACGTTGTACAATATGTCATTTAATTGAAAAATTTAGAAAATATATGTACATGTCGATGGTCAAGAGTTAAAACATACAACTTTATAAAAAAATTTCAAAATTATTATCCCAGTGAATATTTACAGAAATAAGAAAAACTATTTTTACAGATTAAAAACTTGTCAGTAGAATATATACACAATTTCAATAAAATGTAGTATAGAATTACAAAAAATAGAATTATTAGAGAAACGAATTATTGTATTGTTACGCGTGGGCGTATGTATATATACAAACAGATAATTGTAAATAGTATTAGTCCTAATTTAGACTGCATAAGAAGGGTGAGGAAAGGAAAAATAAATAAATATTATATATATTGTTGTAACGTAGGTTAAAGGCTAATCTCCTTATTAAAGTATCGGAGTGAACGGTATATATATGTAAATAGTTAATTCTAATTTAGTATCTATTATATCAAAAAAAAAAATATTAAAAAAAAATTATAGAATAACTAATACCATAGGATTACAAAAATGTATAAGAAAGAAACTATGTAAAGGCAATATATAAACTAACTATGTTTACTTACACAAATTAACAAGGGACCCAAATAAACTGTACATCATTAACTATGGAAGGGGGTAATAACCATGCAGTTGATCGCCCCGACAACAATCTCATCTACAACACATGTAGCTATCATAGATTCACTGATTAATTACATATAGAGCTTTATAGTTAACAAGAGGAAGTTGAGAGTAGAAGGTTGTTAATAAACTTTCCTGTAAGCTAAAGTCATTCATTTTCAAGTGTCTTTTTTTGTGACTGTAATGTGGAGATAGAAGAAACGGATGGTTGTCTGAAGTAAATAAGATGGAGCCGTTCGAGCTAGCAATTCAATATATAATATATCACGATAAATAACAATTATGTGAGGATTTTACTAACCCAGAGGCAGTGCAGGTGTACTCACTGTGCCTGAGTTAACTGTTAATATATATTAAAAAGTCCGTCACGCAGGGGCTGCGTAAACTAAGCAGATTTCCCACGTGAGGTTATACAATTGAGAAATCTCCATACGAGTGCCGATAAGTACAGAAACGGCCGAATTACACTTAATAAAAATGCAAATATAGTAAATTTAGTTTGCAACAAGATTGCTTCTATGTCATTTTTCGATCCGACGTATAGTAACGGAGATAGTTCGAATTTTCGAAAATCACCCTCTAAACCTCCCCCCCCCCCTCCCGCTGGTCAGATTTCAGATATTCCTTTTTACATATAACGATTAAATACCGAGTTTGGTGACGATTATCTATATATATATATATATATATATATATATATAAATATATAATATATATATATACATTGATTTTTTTTGCGAAATTTCACACGATAACTTTTCGTTTCACAATGTCATAGACACCATAA
>CM032229.1:162177500-162435000 GCA_019009955.1 Riptortus pedestris | reverse complement strand
TACTTATAACACTTAACTAATCTTTTAGTCAATTTTAATAACCTCCTAATTTATTGTAAACTATTTACTATATCTGGTCTAGCAAATTAAAATGAAGCAGAATAATTATTATCTCAACCACTCAAACACTACGTAGTCAAAATAAAAATTACGGGGGTGTGCTTCAGAACGTATTTGCAGGTTTCTAATCTAGAAACGATTTGCTGAGCACAATATTTAGCATTTCATCCCTGTAGACTTGTTTCAACGATATATTTCCTGACTAAACTTTTATGTCGCTGCTATTTTTATTAAAATGGGCTGTTTGATATGTGCTGTTGTCTGAAGTAAAGATTTGTGCATTTTACGACTAAACGATGCGTCAAATCGAAACATTCACGGATACAAACTCGTTTTAGAATTTGATTTTGGACAAGAATCCGCCATAAAAAGAATGGATTCATTGGAAATTCTAAAATTATGGTCGCTGGAGAAGTATCGGAGAAGGTTACAAGGTTGAATATGGACTGAAAAGATTCTTCAGGGGTCACAACTATGACACACCAAGTCTCAGCCTTGTATTAAAATAATTGGAGATTGGAGAAATGTGAATCTGTCGTGGAAATACTAGAACAAGTTCGACTAAAAAAAAACCAACATTAAAGATTAAATGAGGTAAGTGAGAAGTCTAAAAGGCACAACGGCTTCATTACAAATATATTTAAAGGTAAGATTCTTGGGCATAGGGGAAGAGGAAGGCGAAGAAAATCCTATTTTGAAGACATCAAACATCTTATGATCTTATGGATTTGGATGGGTATAGTAATATGAAAGAACAGCTTCCGTTAGAAAACAATGGTTTCGTATTGATGGCACGAAAAGTATATACAATTTTATTTCATGGCACTGGATTGTACCTCAAATGCTAATTTAGCTTATAGTCTAAATAGAGAGTTTCGTACGGCAAGCGCTTTCGAAGCGTTGGCACCATGTTCACCCTTCTATAGTTTTTCGTGTATCCATATTAAATAACAATATCAATAACTTGATATATGATGCCATCGCATCGAAAGCGATTCCCAGCGGTATTTCAGACATCCCTTATAAATACCCCCTCCTGATCATATCTCCAAATTAATACAGCTTATAATCAGGGTGGTAATTCCAAACCTTTATTTCAACTACCATATAGGAAACAGTTATCGCTATTTTTAATTTCAGTCTATCTATATCTCCAACACCCTCTGTCGGTGTCTATTTATATGTATATATCTATATATATACACATTTTTATATATAGAGAGATTTAGGACGGACCTCATTTTCGTTATCTCTAGGGTAGGATCCATTGACATTTGAGGAATCTATTCGAAACGAGTACAACCTGAATTGATGATTTGACTTTAGGGAAATCTGCTAACCAGGGGTAACTGGTAATATACTTTATTTACATGGTGTATTATTCAATGTACAATATGAATGGTCCGAATTTATCTGAGCTTGCTTACGTTTCGTGCAATTATTAATTTAATTTTTTAGTGTTAGGCATCCAAATATCAAAATTGCATCTTAATTTGTGGGCTATGATAATACTTAATGAAGAAGATTCGGTGATTCTATTGATGATTGTCGGAGGACATAATCTAATTTATTCTTTAAATATGTGTTTACGAACACTGATACTGGCTGTTTTATTTATATTTTTAAATGAATCATTAGTTCAATTTTTATTCGGGAATTATTTGTATTTGCCATTCTTTCTAAATACATAACTTTTTATTCATCCTCTTTTTCTACAGTCTAAGAAAAACTCCTTGGAAGAACCTGAAAGATGGTTTCATAGGGAAAAGCTGATAAAATGATGCTCATATTCTGTATTGGGTTACAAATAAATTCTTGGAGGGGCTGAGGTTTAGGAAAGATCGAGAGGCAATAAATAGCTGTCAGGGTAGCCAATCATATTGTATCTTATTACTCCCATTCACAGCCATCTTGATAGCTTTACATCTCTCTCCCTCTCATAGTTTATATCTCCTTTTTCTTTTCTCTTTTCTTCCTCTGTCTTTCCTTTTTTTTATGAACTCTGGATGAAGAACAATTCATAGAATAGTAAATATTTTTCTACTGGGGCTCAGAGTAGCCACTCTCATTGAATCATGAAACATTTTTATCTAAAAAAACAAAGTGTTTGACGTTTATACACTTATATGTGAATAAAATGCATGTGAAGGACAATGGATTTTCTAACATGGAGTTTGAGTGGACTTCAAACATATGAAGATTGTAAAAAGTTCAACAGTTTTAAGGACTGATGAAATGAAATGTCGGTAGAAAACAAAATAACGTTTTCGCATCACGGAGGAAAAACTGATACCTGGATAACCTAGTCATGGTAATGTGTATGTTCCAATACAGCCAAGAATGTAACCAGAGAATGTACCTTCCACGACCACATTCGAAAATTGAGTGTACATGGTTAATATTTTTTTCACAGCGAAATGGCCATGCATCAGCTACATTTTAGAGTGATCCAGCCCGTAGAAAATCATGTTTTTTTCAGAATTAGGGATAGAGAAGAAAAGATTTTTGTTCTCCTGAATTTGCTAGTAAGCAGCTCGTGATTTGGTGCCTCCTGTTTTCCACACAGAGTACCCCTTTAACATGATACTTATAAGTTTTGCGTGCTCCTCCCTTTGGGCACTATACGCATTTGAATAATTACACACATTTGTATACAATAATTATAAATATTATAAAAGTAATAAAAAAAAAACCTGTCAAGTACGCAAAGTGGGTTGCGTAAACTAAGCAGATTTCCCTCGTGAAGTTTTGAAGGAAAATGTTTGAATGAATTCCCACCTTGCTATATATGGTAATCACAGTCAGGCCTTTATATATATATATATATATATATATATATATATATATATATATATTATATATATATATATAACACTAAACAATTTATCCGATTCATATCTTTCATTCTTCAACAGATGCTAGCAAATGAGGCAATAACTGCATGACGGATATCAAAAGATTTAACCTCGCATAATTTTGTAATATTGAAACACTTTTCTTAACACTAATTATTTATTAACATTAATTATTATGCCTCAGGTTAGCCATGTGAGTTAATGCGTCTCTTTATGTCACATGGCAAACCTAGAGTGGCGAGTTCGATTCTTGCCTGGGCAAAGGAAATTATTTAGTGACAAAATTCATTAAATAACATCCTAAATCCCACCCTGGCTAGAAAAGGGTGGTAACCTGTAGATAACCCGTCCCAATTAGCCTAAGTTGCAAAAAGTGGACGTTAATAAATAATAACAAAAAATTGTCTCATCATTTTTAGCAGATTTCCTTTAAGGGAATCATGACCCGATTTTCGAAATATTTCTTCAAATGTCCGTGGATCCTACCCAGAAGATGACGAAATGAGGTCCGTTCAAAATTATATCCCAAATGGCTAGAAAGGGTGGTAACCTGTAGATAACCCGTCCCAATTAGCCTGAGCTGGTTGAGAAAGTGGACGTTAATAAATAATAATAAGAATAATAACACTAATTATTATTATTAATATTTTTCAATGAAAATATACAGATAACTATCTCATATCTGTTATGCACACATTTCTAAGTGAATTCTAAATGCTCCTACTGTAAAATACAAAAAAAGCTTAGCTATTCAAAGGTAGACTTAATTAATTTTTGTATTCACGTAATTTCTGTCAAGAGCTCTTTAGAGACTGGGAAATGGCCTTAAACTGGTAAATCTAACATTGAAAAAGATTGTCTACAGCAGAAAAATAAATATTAAACACTGCCTCCAGCTATTGATTAGTATATGTTTTATCATTCGAGTAAACATCCACATTTGGATGGATATCCCATTCAGTTTTAGATTAAATGTCTATCGTAATCGTCAGCTCTGTTTCTAATAGATTGAATAACGAAAAGGCGGAAAAAAATGTGGTGTATTCCAGCTTCGGCGAATAGGTCATCCAACGAGCCGTTCAGAGAAACGAGAGAGAAATCATTTGGATAAAATTGCTGTTGCTGTATTGCAGAAATTGCGATTGGAAATTGCATTAGTTGTGGGTCATGCCATCTGTATTTTGAGGGAGAATTCACAACTCTATGAGTACTACCTTACTTCCTGGTTTTAAATTGCTTCATTTCCCCTAAACTAGGTCATTCTACCTCAGTCAAATTTTGCAATGAAACTTTCGCAATTTGCCAAAATTTATTTTTGGGTAAAATTTCAATTTTATTGTTTTATTTAAATGAGATAAAGTATTTTTAAGTATTCACATATATTTATACCCAATTGTATTTCTCATTGGTGATTAAGTTAATTCAAATTATAAAACGAACAAAGTTCGTTCCTTTGAAAATACAAAATTCCTAACTGAACCAAAAGAATGAATTGCTAGTTTGCTGATGTTTGCAGTGAGTAGTGAATATTGAAACTAAATATAATCTATGCGTTATAAATTTAGTGGCCATCTAACTAGTTTGGGAGGATTAGTTCATTACTTTTGAAAGTAACGAGTGGCCGACGGAGTGCCTTCGTCCAAATTCAGTCACTATTGTTTATAATAATAGTTGTTATTGTCATTAGTTAGAGAATTAAATAAAACATTGATAGAATATGTAAATACTGTATTTATTTATTTATTTTTTTTTGACTGAACACGCTGCCAATAAATAATTGTTTATTTCTCAGTGTTGTTCGAAGTGGAGAATATTGTTATAAAAATTAAATACCTGAAAAATTAAACAGAGATAGTCACGTATTTGGGAAGTGCGCGGTAGATCAAAGAAGCCGACAGAGGATCGAGTTCGTTTGAGTACTGTTCTGGAAGGGTCTGGGCCGTCTCTTTGATGTTTTGCCGCCAATCTATATAAGACACCCTGGCCGACCCTATTCAGTTTAGTTTGCTGTCAGCTGTCATCAAGTGCGTTCAGTGCTACAGTACGACATTGTTACAGTCCGGTAAAGTGTTTTTATTTGAAGAACAGTATTGTGCCGTGTAAGTAGCAGTATAGTGCCGTGTTTAAAACAGTGCAGTGCTGTTAACTTCGAGAAGTGAAGGACAGTGCAGTGCCGTATTGCTTTTGTGAACTTCAGTGACCGCGAGTGAGTTATTTGACTGTGTAATAACGAGAACAGTGTAGCTATCAGTACAGACTGTGGGTAGTAGTTAAGAATAATTCACTAAGTGTGTAGTTCATTGTTAAATAAATTGTGCAGTGATAAAAACTGTGAAATTGGTGTGTGTTTAATTTTGCAATCCAAAAGAACTCTTATAAACAACGTTTATTACTGATTTGGTAATAAAAAAACGTATCAATATTGTGTATTTGGAGAGAAGAAAACATCCCATTCTTCTCAAGTTTTATTTTATTTCAGAGCTAAAAGCATTCAAAGACTACTGTCTCTATCTTCAGGGCTATACAAAAAAGAAAAGAAACACCTGTTTATGCCTCCTACCTTGTTTTATCGTGTATAGAGAGTTTTTATATATTACTGATTTCATGTTTAGCTCGGAAGATTGGTAAAACAGCCTTTGAAAGTGCATAGTGTTGAAATAAAGAAACTAAAGAATGGGACGTTTTCACCTATCCGAATTGGTTATTTCATTATTTTTAAATTTAAATTATTTGTGTTCACACTTGCCGGGGCTTAGATAGACAGACCTTGGGAATTTAACCTTGTAATTTACTAACATGGATACTAACAGGTATATCGTTTCGTACAAAAATCCTAGATAGTACCTCTAGCTTAGCTGATAAATTACTGTGCTATATACAGATGTGATCCGATTCCCTATAGGTGCGAAAATTTTTAATAAGAAAAATAGTTTTGAAGTCACAACGAAAAATCATCAAGGTATTGTTGTTAATTACGACATTACACTTTTTTTGTATATTTTTTAAAGTACCTTAAATGCTAATGAGTTTCAGAAAGAAATCACGTCAGCTAGTAAAGCAACAAGTTACTCAATGCGTTTGATGCAATCACAGTATTATTTTACACTGCTAGTGACAGTTTTAAAAGTCTTTTGGCCTTAAAAAGTGCGACTACCGACTGAACTCGATTTAGCATGTAAGTTCACAAGTTTTATTGAGGTATCATTTAAACATGAAACACACTTCGGAGTTGCCTGCGCAGCATTGACAAACGGTGTGTCGGAATTAATCCTGTACACGAAGAAGAGAGACGCAAATGAACTAATCTTGAGAAGAAAGATTAAAACCTTCCCTCGCAGTAACTCTTATTGTGTAAAAACAAAAAAAACTCATGTCCCTTCCAGAGTCGTACGTCATAACACAAAGGAAAAGAAAGGCCTAACTTTCCTTGGCAAGGCGGCCCTTGGGAAGACGTAGAAATTCAATTACGAAACCTAACTCTCCTTGAAACTTGAAATTCGGGAGAGAACAAAGGACTTCGGGGGTGGCGCGGCGTAGGGCTCAGTTGCAAATGAAGGAAGAATTGGTGGGGAGGGGGGTGAAAAAAAGGAAAAAAAAAAAGAAAGAAGGAAAGAAAAAGCAATATGGCTAAAGGCAGAGCAATTAGAGAGGCTGGCATAAAGGTTTGGGGTGGTAGATAAGGCTAAGGTAAACATTGACAGGGGGGTTGGTAAGTTTCCAAGAGGTCTCCCACCTTGGGGTGAGTCCAAGAGTAATATTTCTTCGGCCTCCCTAGCTCACCCTATCTACCCATTGTTCTTCTCTTATAAAAACCGACGTCATAAATCTAGCAGGCTCTCATCGGAGAGTTAGGTTCCTAACTTTGATGTCCTCAATATGTGCAGCAACTCCACTGCATCTCTTATCAGTCCCGTCTTCTGCCATTGTGATAACGTGCAACTCTGGTCGTATGAGTCTTCTCAGGAACAAACATTTACGAATGCTGTTCTACAGAAATAGTACAGTCGTGTTTGAAGGACATCAATTTAAGATTAATAAATGAATATTGTTCTACGATGGCTCTAAAACGACATCAACTACTAAGTTGAATGAAATATCTTCAAGACTAAAGTTGTAGATAATATGGTGCTAGGCCGCACATAGTTCAAGTCCTCAATTGGATGATAAAGGAGAGCATAAAGTTTTATTTCGTTGAGATCTTTAATAGAACAGAATGTTGTTATTTCTTATACCCGGAGAATGCAGTTTTTCTTTCTTAATACTTATTTATTATGTGGGTCTTCGCAACTATGGAGATTTGCTCTTCACAACAGACTTGCTCTTCTGAACAAAAACAAAAAAGAAGTAAACAAAATAACAAAACACGGAGCACGAAATAATATAAAGAACAAAACTAAAGGAACGGAACACATAAAAGAAACAAGAAACACGAACACAACATAGAACTAATAACAGGTAGTAAATTAACTGGTGAAAAGTAAACTTGGTGAATTTACTTAATAAAATTAAAGGAAGTATAGTCTTTTTGAGGAACGCCATTCGCGAAATATATGTAAACGAATATTCAAACAGAAGTAGTCTAAACGAGATTAAGAATTGTCCATTCATGACCGACTCACACTTACTGGAGAAGACGAACCCTACTGTCAACACTGGAACTTACAACAAAAAATATACTAACTGATTGCTATCTAAGGACCTACCAAACACTTTGACTGAATTACTACATATTTAATGTACTTTATTACATGTATATAGGCTACATATTTCACTACTTAAAACGAAACAACCATTTCCATGGTTGTTTCCATTTCGAAAAATTATTATGTAGAGAATTCCAAAAAAAAAAGACAGAAATGAGTATACTAGCGTAACTATGCAAACTTATACGTCGCTCAAATCGCATAACTATAGATATGCGACTATAATAAATTAAATTATTTGTTAACGTCCACTTTTTGCAACTAAGGCTAATTGGGACGGGCTATCTACAGGTTACTACCCTTTTCAAGCAAGGGAGGGACTGAAGATTTTATTTAATGAACTCCGTCACTAAATAAATACATCTGCTCGGACGGGAATCGATCTCGCCACTCTAAGTATACCCTGTAAGATAAAAGACAACGCTTTAACTCATATGGCTAATATGAGCCCCCATTGTAATAAGCATAAATAAATAAATAGAAACTATTGTAACCGCCAAAAATTCTCGTTTTTCAAATTTCAAGGGAATTATCGGTTTTCACCTAGCCTGCACCAATTTCGAATAGTTTCGATTAGAAGATTGTACGAATCTTGCATAACTCGAAAACGACTATCCTAAGAATTATCGACATTTTAGCAGATTTCCCTTCAGAGAAATCAGCTATTGAGGTCGTACTCAGGACAGAATTTTCGGCATTTTTCTTCAAATGTCAATCGATCCTACCTAGTAGATGACGAAAATGAGGACCGTTCAAAACTGTATATATGTATATATATATTTGTCTGTTACCGCTCTAGTGGTCGCAATTTTTCGTAGTTCGTTACCAAACTCGATATTTAGTCGTTTTGTGTAAAAAAAAGATCAAGTGCGTTAACGGCTGAAATCGGACCGATAGGAGGGGAGGGTAAAGAGGGAAGAATTTTTGAAAATTCGAAATACTTCCGTTACGATACGTCGGATCGAAAAATTGTGTAGAATCAATCTTATTGGAAATTAAATTTACTATAGATATTATCTTATACATTCATTCTCTATCTTGAATATTAACCGAGATATTTGCATTTTTATTCTGTGTGTGGTCGGCAAAAGTCGGCTAAGCTCGGGAGTTTCCGCCAAAAGCTAGTTCGGCCGTTTCCGTAACTGTTCATCCCTCGTGAATTGGTTTAGACACTCGTTACTACTACTGTTATTATTAGGCAGATTTCTCTATTGTAAAACTTCACGTGGGAAATTTGCTTAGTTTACGCAGCCCCTGCGTGACGAACTATTATGTTTAGTGCTGATGCATCGTCCAGCTCTGCAGCATCTTTTTTTTTTTTTATTTTATAAAAATCGAGTACAGGGGTAGAGTGAAAATAAAATTAAATAAACAACTTTATTTGTACCTATTAGACACACAAATCATTTTTATTGGACAGTTTTTATTTCCCGTAAAATATATAGTTTAAATTTTATGATATTTTATGATCCGATCTATTGTTACTGAGATACCAAAACATTTGGTACATTTAGTTATTTATATAAATGAATGATTGCATATATTCTTAATAGACTAGCCGAGTTCCAAATTATTATTATTAGTGTCTTGAAACCTTTTCACAGGATTAAAACAGTACAAATAGAGTGTATCTGTAAAATAAATAAAAACATGCAAATTTTGTAAAAGTAGTTTAGTGAACAAAAAATGTTTGCAAGTATATTTCATGAGCTGCGTACCCGTATCTAGTCACGAGCTGGGCCGTTGCATTCATTTATATTTTCAAAGTTAAATTAACATACATTTGATTATCAAGACATCAATTAAAAATTATACTTGTAAAATTTTCGCTGCAGCTTAATGCATATTTAATCTTAGTGCTCTTTAGCCCTTGGAATTTTAATCAGTTTGTGATTGCATATACGAGAACCCATCCATCGATTTACCAAAACCTGTAGTTCATCTGCATATAAATAACTAACCAATTTCATAGTTGGGTACCTCTAAATACGAGGTGTTTCATACTGGGAGATTCTCAGTGAAACATTGTGCTTTTAAAACAACCAGGTCTAAAAATGCAACTGAATATGCATTTTATGTATGCGCTCCAACCTTTCAAATGTATAAAAAAGTCTATCACGCAGGGGCTGCGTAAACTAAGCAGATTTCCCACGCGAAGGTTTACAATAGATAAATCTACATACTGGTAAAACAATAGCACCGTTGACTTCAAATGAAGAAATACAAACGATAATAAGAAACCTCCAGACGGGAAGCACCTGAAACGTAAACAAACAGGTGTGGCAACTTCTCACAGGAATGAAAAACAATTACTGAAATAGATCAGAATATGGCATATTAATTTTAGTGAAAACTATTTACTATATTAGTACTGTATTTCATAATGGATCAGAATAAATTTTATCCCAAACAATCAAATTTTAGTAGACCAAGAATTTAAGAAAGGGGTGTCACCAGAACATACTTGCATTTATCTCGTATAATAAAGGTCTCTTGAAAACAATTTAATGTATTTAAGCTTCGAATAATGTGGTTTAATACAGAAGAGAGTATTGTTTATCTAACATGAGTAGAAATGGGGCTTTGCTGAAGGCTGAAAACTGAAGAATGCAAATATCACGGTTAATATTCTAGATAGAGAATAAATGTATATACCAATATTTATAGTACATTTAATTTTCAATAAGATTGGTCCTATACAATGTTTTGATCCGACGTATAGTAACGGAGATATTTGGAATTTCCGAAAATCTCTCCTCCAAAACCCCGCCCCACTGGCCAGATTTCAGCCATTTACGAACTTGATCTGTCATTTTACACAAAACATTTAAATATCGAGTATGGTAACGTTGCGACCACTAGAGCGTTAACAGACATTTATATATATATATATATATATATAATTTTGAGCGGACCTGATTTTCGTCATCTCTTGGTTAGGATCGATAGACATTTGAAGATATTTTTCGAAATTCGTGTCATGAGTACGACCTCAATAGTTAATTTCCTATAAGAGAAATATGCTAAAATGACATACATCAAGGCAAATCTGGAGGGAGGAGTTGACGTAAGGTGTTCAGGGGCTCATATCATAGCTGTAAACACATCTGCCAATCCCACCTGTCACACTGACATACACACCTCTCCCTCCAGTCATGTCACCGTGCGTTCCAACTGGCAGGCGTTTATTGACATTTAGATTTTTGATGGTTATCCTGATGTACTTCGAAAAAGTACTTGCGGTAGGATTTGGAAGAATACGGAATTTAGTCTCCGAACTTTTAAAAGTACTTCCTTACTAAGCAGATTTCCCACTTGCTTCACGTATTTGTTGTCACAGATTACAACCCCCGATTTGTGTGAAGTGTAACACAGACTTGACTATCTACCACATATCGATGGAATGCCATAAGTATACAAATATTCCAAACAAATGTAATATCTCCAATAATATAGCAAAGGCCTCGGAGATGACCCGAAAGGGCGAGATAAGTTGTTTATTTGGTGAAAATTACAGATTTGAGTAAAGAAATTTAAATTACAATTTTTTTTATCCTCCTTAAAATGTTGGTATGGATGAGCGTATGATTAAAATACAGATTTCCAAAAATTATAATATTGGCAATTTACATAAAGACAGTATACTCTCAAAATACAGGTAATTAACCAAAACGAGAGTTATAGATATTATTGGGAGATGATAACCAAGTAGTTTTTCGCCCTAAAACCTTATGAAACATACATATTTGAATTTATCTTAAAACGTAAAAGTTCCATGAGAATATTATTTGGTATTTGGGCTTCATATAAAGTGTATCATAATACAACACCTTATTGTTAATATGGCTTGACTGGGAGTAGGGGTTTACAAATGGCCCAAAACTAAAAAATGCACCTATCTCCGTTAATGCTAAAGATAGAGAAGAAATGTATATAACAATATTTATAGTACATTTTATTTGCGATAAATTTGGTTCTATATAATTTTTCGATCCAACTTATAATAACGGAGATAATTCGAATTTTCGAAATTCGCCCATCTTGGGAGCGGGTTCAATTTCAGTCATTAACAAACTTGGCCTTTAGTTTTGTATGAAACGCTTAAATATGGAGTTTGGCCAGGATCAAATAATAATTGCGACCGTATATATATATATATATATATATATATATATATATATATATATATAATTTTAAATGTACCTCATTTTCGTCAACTCCTAGGTAGGATCGATGGACATTGGAGGAAAGTTTTCACGTCATGAGTACGAGCTCATTATCCGATTTCCCTTAGGGAAAATCTGGGAATATATTGACAAGGTGAGGGAGCGCAAAACACCTGGTGTATTAAGTGATGGGCGTTATCTGTTATTCTACTCTTTATTCCCTCATTAGTATAGCCTGAACGAAAACAAAATTTAAAATTTTAAGCTGGACATAAGTTTTTCAGTGACATCATGTTCGCGATGAAAACGATAAATAGGTATATACTCCCGAGGGAATGCCTTAGCTGGCCATTATTCCTCTTCATTTAATTGCAACTTTCCTGGATACCACAGAAGTTTATAACTTCTTCCTTACCAACCCTCTGCACAATGTGCGTACTTGCAAGGTAGGTTAGGAAACCCGAAAATTCAAAAAGTCTGAAACTTTGAGCGCAAGTAGAGTAGCTCATCACACACGTAACACAAATTATTTTTGTTCTTGCGGAATAACGACTTGAATGGGTTGACGGTTGACTTGAAAACAGTTTTTATATTTCAAATAAAATATTGTTAAAATTGTAATAGATATAAAAAAAAGTTTCAAATGATAGTTTTATGGAATATTGTGAACTTTTTTGATCTTAACAAGCGTTTACCAGAACAAGAATTCCTACCGTGTTATTTGCGACAGCTTATATGTTTAAATATGATCAATTAATGACCGGAAACGTACTTAGGCGGAAACTTTTGTTATCCAAATACCGGAGGAGTATGAGAGGCTCTACCATTTCACGAAATAAAAAAAGTTATAGTGATGGCAAAAATTTTCGGCTTCCAAATTCCAACCAAACTATCCGTTTTGACATCTTGAGCAACTTTTGAGAAGCCTCGACCGTACGTATCTTCGCGTAAAATCTAGTTGTGAACCTCCTCTATTGATCAAAATCAACTAATGACGAGAAGGGGAAAATAAAAAAATACAATTTATCTTAACTTACTTGAGATACAAAAAAATATGTTTAGGACTGGTTTGGGTGTCATTAAATATTTCAACAAGGGACATCAGCTATTGGGATTGTAATAGCTGATTTCCCTATGGGAAATCTGCTAAAAAAACATAAACAATCCAAAATACGTATGAAAATATTAGCATTACGATTCAAAATAAGACCCTGTAATTTTATACATACGACTCTGAGTTTAATAGCGGACTGAAGGTGAAGGGGGGGGGGAGGGGAACAACGTAAATCGTGGATAAAATAAGGCGGAGAGGTGACCAAGCTCAACGGTCGTTTGGTATGGTAATGAAGGAGAAACCTGGAAAATGGGGACTGTAGAAAAGGCTTGTAAAACCATGACCTAAATTAAAAGGAAGAAGAGACTCAAGACTCCAGGGGGACTATAAATGCAGTCAGCTAAGTGCACATACCTGCATTATGCAGCCTACTCTCGGCTCTAGTCTAAGTGGATAAGCCCCTCGGAAAATACATTTGCATATAAATGAGAGCCCGACCCTTTTCCTTAACATGTTTTTCATTTTCCACCTGCCCGACCCTCTCTCACTTACCCCTCACTTCCAATCCTCCGGGGACCTAAGTAAATATTTTTGTCAACTCCGTTCCGAATAAAAAAAAAAAAAAGAAAAAATCTAAAGTGGTTTCCATTAACTGTGAAAACAATATTGCCGTTTCTCAAGAATTAAATCTTTCAGATCCGATTGCCTCCTGCCCCCCCCCCCAGCCTTTCAATATTTACCTTTGTGTTTGTTTGCTTTGGGCATAAAAATCATTCGATGGGGCAGGAAATATAAGTTTAGAATCTTGAAAAAGGCGGATTATTAATAATCATTCAAACTAACAAGGGAAGTGCACGGCCTTCCCCCCATCAATGTGAACGAAAATTTGTTAGCGTTTAGTACCTAATGAAAAACAAATTCTGTTAAAGCGAGAGACCGCGCTTCTCACCCGTTTGTCTAAAAAAAATGTTAAAGTTTGCCTGACCGTCTTGAGTTGTTCCCAAGACTTCTATTCTAAGATGTCCCCGTGGCTCATTTGATATGCTTTCTTTTTTAACCGGAAATCTCGAGATCGAATCATGAGATCATCTCTCATTTTCAATATTCTATTATGTTATGAAGCATTTTATTTGAAGCTTAAATACCAAATATTGTTCTCATTGAACTTTTAAGTTTTGAGATAAATGCAAATACGTTGCGCAACTGGCATATCTGCTTAGTTAACGCAGCCCCTGCGTAACGGACTTTTTTAGAATAAAGTTTAAGATCCAGTGAGGAATTCTAAATTTTTATTAGAAACAGCTAAGCAATTCTAAATGGTGCAACATAATCCTGTCATTTCAAACGCTACGGATTAACTATTATAAAAATGAAACATAAACATGTCTCTCGATCAGGCACAAAGAATTTATATTATGACTCTAAATCCGAGGCTTTGAATACTTAAAGCATAGCAGTATAAAATTGAGATAAATGCAAATACGTGGCGCACTTGGGAAATCTGCTTAATTAATGCAGCCCCTGCGTGACGGACTTTATTTTATGTTATCAGTGGTTTAGCACGGCAGTGTCTAGAAACACCATTTATTTTATTTATTTATTTATTTGGAGCTTCGCAGCTTCGGCGATGTTGCCTCTAAACTAAAGGATATGTAACTTAAAAAAAACAAAAAAACAAAAAAAACATAAAAAAAACAATACAAACAAAAAAAAATTAAACAAAACAGAAATGGTACACAAAACAGAAAAGGAACACAAAACAGATAAGAAACACAAAACGCAAAAGGAACACAAAAACACAAAAGGAACACAGAACACAAAAGGAACACAGAACAAACAAAGGATTTACAAAACATAAAAGGATCAAAACACAGAGAAAGATAGAAATACCAGTGTACACGATAGTTCTTCCATCTCACTTTTTTAGAAAAATACGGTTTCGAGTTCCAGTTACTTTCTATTTTTTAATTTATTTTATAGTAAGCCATCGTTTTTAAAAGTTAAAATCAATAAGAAGAGAGAACTACCATTAGTAGTATAAGTTGTTCATTTTGCAGTTTACATACTAGGGAGCTCAGGTTGGCCAGGTGAGTTAAAGCGTTGCCTTTAATCTCACATGGTAAACCTAGAGTGGAGAATTCAATTTCCTCCTGGGCAATAGGAATTTATTTAGTACCGGTATTCATTATTTAAAATCCTTAGTCCCACCTTGGCTAGAAAAGTCCGTCACGCAGGGGCTGCGTAAACTAAGCAGATTTCCCATGTAAAGTTTTACAATAGAGAAATCTGCGTACTGCTAACAAAACACCACCGTGACTAAATACAAACGGTAATGAGAAATCTTTCAGTTAATTAAAATAAATTCCCAACTGAAACGGCTTCTGAATTGTAAGAATAATTTATATATTAATAACTCAAATTTTTTTAGTCATAGACCTAACGAAGGGGGGGGGGGGGGCGGATGAACAGAACGTATTTGCATAAATCTCACAAAGGAACGAAGGTAAGGTAAGGTTAGAAACGACCGGTAAGGTTAGAAGGAGCTTCCATCTGAGCCGATCAATTACGGAAACGGCCGACCTAATCCGAACCACAGACTTCATAAAAATGCAAATATCTCGGTTAATATTCAAGATAGAGAAACAATGTGTACAATATTTATAGTAAATTTAATTTGCAATAAGATTGGTTATATACAAGTTTTCGAGCCGATGCATAATAACGGAGATATTTTGAAATTTCGAAAATCCCCCCTCTAAACCCTCCCTTCCTCATGTCCAATTTCAGCCATTAATCTTGACCTTTCTTTTGGCATAAAACGGTTAAATATTCAGTTTCGTAACAATCAAACAAAAGTTGCGACCGCTAACAGACAAATATATATATATATATATATATTTGTCTGATAGCGGTCGCAACTTTTGTTTGATCGTTATGAAACTGAATATATATATAAATATATAAGTTTGAACGGACCTCATTTTCGTCATCTCCTGAGTAGGATCGATGGACATTTGATGAAATTTTTCGAAAATCGTTTCATGAGTACGACCTCAATAGCTGCTAAAAGGGTGGTAACCTGTAGATAACCCGTCCCAATTTATCATTAGCTGCGAAAAGTTGTCGTTAATAAATAAATACAGATTACATACTAGCAGAATGCGTGTACTCAAGCACAGGTGCAGTAACCTTTGCAGTATTCATATCATACTGAATAGGAACGGAAAGGGTTACCACTTATTCCAAATTTACCACAACGAATAATAACAATTAGATATTTTGCAATAAGTGTATTCATCTGTTTTATAACAGCAAATAAATATTATACCTTCCTTCTGTGTAAAACCAAGTTGATTACCAACCGAATAGCCAAAGACTATGTGTGACAATCCCACCTATAAGATATAGTATATTAAGTCATTCATAAATTATTATAGCCATTATACAGACTAGAGAGATAAGTGGAACTCTCGAAATGCTATTACTGAGAAGTGTAGAGTTAAGTTCCAGAGAAACAATGAAGTTCAGTACACGATTTTCCAAATAAATAAACCCCATCGATATAGCAAGTACATTTTTTGTATGAACGGGACTTGAAATATTGTCAATTAAGTTGTCCATAAACTGCTATCAAGATTTTGTGATTGTAACTAGAAACGAGCTGAAAAGGTTGCGATCATGACAGCTGGATTGGCTCTGTTGATATTGACTTCTTTTAAGTCAATTTCGGAATTGTTTCCCCAATCTGAGACCCAGGGCGGAGTAATTCCTTTTGCGAAATACTTTGAAAACTTCTCCCTCTGAAAGCTACCACACTTTTGCTGGATTTATTGGTTCCCTTTGTCAATACTTTTTCAACTCTCTGATTCCGTTCAAACGTACATGTAGAGTAGTGTGTGTTAAGAATGCTTTTAGAAACAACGAACATATCTATTAATTGTGTTGTACAGAAATGTGAGATTACTCACAAGCAACATTTTATTTCCTTAAACAAATATATTATGAAAATGGAACTTTCATTCAATGCGTACAGTTTCCAATGGATGTAGTTTGCAAAGAGAAATGCTCTCCGAAACTGATCCCAGAGTGAAGTAAATTTGGGACGAAATCTTCTTAAATCTTCTTCTACTCTCTTGGCATACTTGGTTGCAGGGATATTGCTAAGCCACTGAATTATAACTCACTACAAAATGTGAGTGAGAGAAATAAAGGAAAACCAATTTATTCAAATCGTGTAAAAAGGCACTATTCAAAAAGAAGAAGACTCAAAAACGGAACGATACACAAATGCCTAACATGATATGATGTACATACGACTAAGGATTGGACACACTAGGTTTACTCATTCCTGATTACTAGGCTAGATGTGCAAACTGTAAAATATGAAATAAGACAGTGAACGTTAAACATATACTTCGAGACTGTATTCAAATATTAAAATTTTCACAAATTATAAATCAAATGAATTACTAACCGAATGTACGTAGATGACGTTTTAGTGTGTTTAAGGACTGCTGGTCGATTTAATAAAATATATTCCAAATTACTCATACTGCATTTTTTAATTCATTGAAAGGCTTTATGAGTGTGGATGAGTATGTTCGTTTGTGTGTGTGTGCGTGAGGTGGTGAGTGTGCGTGCGTGAGTGCGTGCCTGGCTCCCTGCCTGTCGGCTTTCATTAGATAGACTGGGATATCTAAACAAATGGAGTCGAATGTTGGAAGTAGAGGACAAAGATTTCTTAACTACTCTAATTAGAACTCCTTAATGGACTAGATTCAGAAAATGAATTCTGGTGCAATTTTATCTTTAATGCGAAACTTTTTTAAATGTCAAGGGAAATATTTTATATATTTCTATTTATATATTATATTATAAAAATTTTTAGATATTAAATAAAGTTTCCAAAAAAATATTTCCTACTGAAGAAAAAATGTATTGGTTCAATGTGTGTGACAATACAATGTCATCAGTTGAGTTGATATATTATTATTAAAGCTTAATTAGAAAAGATTGTAGGAAAATTGTAGCATTCTGTGGCGCCATTTACACCGGACAGCTCATACCCACAGAACTTCACGTCAATTCGAAAATATTTCATTTTACATTAAAAATGGATAAAAACACACACAAAATCATCCTCCGGTTGGCCATGTGAGTTAAAGCGTTGCCCTTAATCTCACATGACTAACCTAGAGTTGGGAGTTAGAATCTCGCCTGGGCAAAAAGGAATTTATTAAGTGATGGACTCACTAAACAAAATCCTTCGTCCCCACCCTGGATAGAAATGGTGTTAACCTGTAAATAACACGTCCCAATTAACCATAGTAGCAAAACCTGGACGTTAATTCATAATAATAATCTCACATGGCTCACCTAGAGTGTCAAGCTCAATTCCCTCATGGACAAAAAGGAAGTTATTTATTTACGAAATATTTAAATAAAATAGAATATTTGGCCCGATTTGGGCAAATATTCTGATATGTGTGTGTCATAAGGACAAAACAAATTACATTCAGAATAGACTAATGGTCTATGACGTGTGGAGTGAACGTGGACACCAATGGATGAAAACATCAAAGAGCCCTTTGTTTTTGAATGGATAATCAATAGTTCACAGTCTATGAACTGCTCTATGGGTTGAATATTCAGAGAATAAGGGATTTTCTTCGGTCTCTACTCCCGAGAATTGCTGGGAAAAAGTTCGTTGTATGGATATAGTTTTTCCTAGCCTTTTCCTAACCATCATTCAGCAGCACATAAGTCACTATATTTTATTATTTTCTTAGTTATAACATACAATCTGAACCATTAATTTCCCGTTTCCCAAGACTAGGCAGTCACTAAGAGTTTTATTATTCATTGAGTAGAATTTCTAAAGGGGCTACATGAATAATATTGGTCTTTTCTTTTCTGTGGATAACATTACTTTTTATTTATTATTTATTAACGTCCACTTTTTGCAACATAGGCTAATTGGGAAGGGCTATCTACAGGTTTCCACCCTTTTCTAGCCAGGGTGGCACTTAGGACGCTTCTTAATGAATTCCGTCACTAAAAAATTTCCTTTGCCCAGGCAGGAACCGAATTCGCCACTCTAGGTTTGTCAAGTGAGATTAAGGCTAACGCTTTAACTCTCATGGCTAACCTGAGCCCCAAACATTACTTGACGTGGATAAGTACTTAGATAAATTGTACGATATATTTTTTGAAAAAATGTACCTTTGTCAAAGGGAAATTGTTTCTCTCACCTGCAGAGTTTAACTCCTTAGCAATTTACACCTGGACTCGATTACAACATGAAATAAGCGTATGCCAAGAGACGTACTAGCATTGCTAGAGATAGCCCACTCCATATATATCGAGCTATATTTATGACAGTCCACGCCCTCTAGACGAAGAATTTTAGTCTGCCCTATTTATAAAAATGTCCTTCACGTTTATAAAAACTACAGTCAGCTTGACGTCTCTTACCTGTTTTCGTGATAATTTTACGAAATATTTATATAAATAAATTAAATCATATGCTATAATTTCATTCATCCGACTGCATTAAATTAATGTTGTAAGGGTTCTTTCTATCGATAAAAATTGACACATACATCTCGGCAGTAGACTTTCACTGGACGTACCTTAAAGTGAGAGGTTATAGTACATATTGAATATTCCACAACTTCTATTAAGTACGCAGAAGATACACATAGGAAATTTATAATTATCTTAACAGATCAAAACATTAGTTCTTGATATACACTTCCATCTTGTGCACTGAAATATATATTAATTAATTCCTTCTTCCCACAAAAATAGTATACGTATCTTACGCCATTTATAGTCCATATTGTGCCAACAACTACCTTAATCTGTAAATCCATTTTAATCATTCAACAAAAACTGAAGGGTATTTATAGTTCATATAACTTTCCTTAATGGTTGCTGATTCTCTACATTGGGTATTGGCCTGATAAAAAATTAAAAAAAAAATCCGTCACGCGGGGATCCGGGCCGCGAAAACTAAGCAATTTCCCACATGAAGTTTAACAGTTGAAAAATCTACATACTAAAGCACTTAACACCACCGTGATTTTAAATAAATTAATACAAACGATATTGAGACATCTTTCAATCAACTTCTGACTGGATTGTAAACAAACAGGTCAGTCAACCTCTCAGAGCTGAATAGATGAATAGAAATATTCTTAATCCCCCCAAAAAAACGATTAAAATATGAATGAATAAAATTTATTACTTTTATTTAAGCCTAATTTTATTTATGCTCTAATTTACAATGAATCAGAATAACTTTTAGCACTTATCTCGTATAATAAAGGTCTCTTGAAAACAATATTTGTTATTTATTATAATTGTTAGTTATCGCAATGGAGTGGTGTATTATATAACAGAGTATTGCTTATGTGATGTATATAGGAGTGGGGTTTTTTTGAGAACTGACAACTAAAAAGTGCAAATAACTTGGTTTATATTCAAGCTAGAGAATAAATGTAATAACATTTATAGGTACTTAATTTAATTTTCCATAAGATTGGTTATATATACAATTTTTGTATTTGTTTGTATGAAAAACATATATATTGTTGCGTAGATTAAATATACCAGGAACCACGTGATTGGGGAGTGCGGAGGAGTTCAGAGAAGTGCCGCTAATTGGTCGTGTCCTTACTAGTCCCTTCTAGTCCTTCTTGGAAAAGCCTCGGTCTCACCCTGCTCTCCATTTAAGCCTGTACAGCTAAATCTAACTATAGCCGCCTCCCTGGAACTTCTAGACCTTTCTTTGGACTGGAACCTTCTATGCCTAAATACTTCTACAAGCATTTAAAAGGGACTCCCACAGTACCCCACAGTTCAGTTGAGGCCTGACGGTCTTCGAGGGATGCTCAGCGCTACAGTGCGATTTAGTGCAGTGAAGAAAAGTGTGTGCTGTGCGGTAAAGTGTTTAGTGCCGTGTTTAAGACAGTGCAGTGCCGCGAAGTAAAGGACAGTGACTGTGAGTGAATTATTTTACTGTGTAACCTGAAGATCAGTGACACTATCAGTGTAATACTGTGAGTAGTAATAGTTAACCAAGAGTATTGTGCATTGTGAAATAAATTGTGCAGTGATAAACTGTGAAACTTATGTGTGTTTAATTTTGCAATCCAAAAGAACTCTTATTAACAACGTTTATTACTGGTTTTGCAATAAAACGTAACAATATATATATATATATATATATATATATATATATATATATCGAATTTGGTAAAGATAAGGCAAAAGTGCGACCGCTAGAGCTGTAACAGTCAAGTATATATATATATATATATATATATATATATCTTTATATATATAATTCTAGCGAACGTGTGTATGTCACTGAACTGCTCCTAGACGGCTGGACCGGTTTGATTGAATTTTTATATACGCGTTCGGGTGACGCCCCGGATGGTTTAGAGCCGCAGATCGGCCCGGCAGATGGAGCAGGAGTGGGGGTCGTGAGGGTGGCCTGAAATTAAAAATAGCCGTATTGCGTTTCCTATTGGTTTTCCGGCAATTATGCACAGTATAAGAGTTGTTTATGTTGTTATTTGGAGTAACTGTTTTCATATTCACTTTTGTCGTTTAATAAAGTATAAACGAGATATACACTAAAAAAGTAATGTGGGGCCAACAATTTTATTTGGCACCAACGATTGAACCGACCTGAACAAAACTCGGTATGTGAGTAAGCATTAGTTCTTCCATGGTTATAAGCTATACTAAATTTTTTAGGTTCGAATGGGAGTGGGGGTTTACTGAATGCCGAAAACTATGAAGCACTGATATCTCGGTTAATATTAAAGACAGTGAAAATAGGTACATGACAACGTTTATAGTTCTTTTAATTTGCAAAATGATTGTTTCTATACAAAATTTCGATCCGACTCAAACTAACGGAGATATTTAGAATTTTTTAAAATCCTCCCCTCTAAATCCCACCTCCCAATGATCCGATTCCAGCCGTTGAAGAACATGATCAGTCTTTTAACGTAAAACGTTTAAATACGGATTTTGGCAACGATCAAGCAAAAATTGCTACCGCTAGAGCGTTAACAGGCTAATACACCTCTTTATTTATCTATATAATTCTAGCGTACTTGTGTATGTCACTGAACTCCTCCTAGACGGATGGACGGATTTGATTGAATTCTTAAATACGCGTTCGGGTGACGCCCCGGATGGTTTAGCGCAGCAGATCGCCCGGCAGATGGAACAGGTCTCCGGTCGAAGGACGAAGGGCGACATTATTGGAAATGTAATGAAATGTTAATATGTTTATCTAATTATGTCCTTAGAGTTTAAGTATGTCATCTAAATAAATATATTTTCAGCTGCGAGAGGTTTTCTCTTTCGGGCATTGTTATTTATTGTCCAAATTTATTTTAATTTGATTTGAATGGTGCAATTATTTTCTTTTCTTTATTCATATTTATGTATTTGCATTATTATTGTTGAGGGTTTTGATTTATTTCAATTATTAGTCTACAACTGTTTGTTCTTAAGGACGTGTTGTGCGCATTCCATCAAATAATCATTGAACTAAAACGTCTACTTTTCATTCTCTCATTTTTCCTTTTCTTTTTGCGTGCCAAGTTTTCGCGATATTTTATTTAATATTTGTTTTTAGGCACATAACAGATGTTGTTTTTTGCGTTATTAAAAGAAGATTTTTTTTTAAACATAATATTATTAAATTTAATATCCTAATCGCTTGATATATCATGCAGGACAACGTCTGCTAAAATATGCATTAAATAGACCTAATTTTTGTTATCATCTAGGCTTTTGATCGATGGATATTTGAAAGCATTTTTCAAAAATTCTCCCATGAACAAAACCTTGACACCTGATTTCTCTTGGGAGAAAACAGTAACAAAATAGATCGAGAAAAACTGAATGTAGGATCTCGGTATTAAATAATAGGTGCCTACATAAATAAGTGAAAATTGATCATACATTATAGGTTACACCTAAATTAATACAGTAAGTAGGTAATGGACATGAATTATTAAATCAGAAAAATATTGTAATAAAATAAAAAATCGGAAATTCATTAATATCAAACAGTTTTTCTTATGTATGGAATAATTAAAATAAATTCTTCGGTAGATGATGACATCAGTTTCCTTAAATTAAGTCATATATCATCTGTCACGGTATTGTGCTAGTTCGTGTCAAATTGACAGACATTCTACGGTTCTCGAAACAGAACTGTCCATGAACTATTAATACTTGAAAGCCAATGTGAATGTCATTATGCAGTCTATTTGAGGCAGTCCGCCGACCCCCTTAAGAATGTATTGGGAAACAAACAATTACGTGTATGTTTTATTTGTTTGGGCAGTAGCTCTTGAGCAATCACTTAATTTACCTGTCATGTCCAGTGTATTCCATTTATAAATAACTAGTTTCAGTTTATGACGAAGTTTTCCGACATCCATTTCTCAATGTCTGGTGTATATTTTCGTGTTCAAAATAAAACATTGCCCCGGTTTAATCTGATTATGTCAACGTGGCGTGTATAATTGTATTATGTAGGTTGTGATGAGAGCCGTTTATACTTAGGAAGCAATTAATTCAACGTACAACCCCCGATAAAGTCGGAGAAAGGAAGAACAATTTGTCAATGGCAAATTGCTGAGTTAGTGTCCAACGCCTTAACAGTTTCATCATTATAATTTATGAGCATTGCAGTCTCAATCCAATGTGAATAGACATACTGAGTCAATCCTTAAAATGTCGCATTTGCTCTGGTAACGCACTGATAATTCTATTATTTAAAGCCACAAACCGTTTTCTTCGAGAATTGTGTAGCCCGAACCGCTCGGTGGATTTTCGAGATTGAGGTATCGTTTTGTTCCTCATGATCGTTTTTACTATGAAAAATTGTCGGCATTGAGGTACCTCCCAATCCCGGTGTGATAATCCCTTCCGAAATTGTTTATTCCGAACCTTACACACACATGTGACACATTAAATTCCGTATTTCTTTGACCATTCCGAGTATCGCTTTACTGATCGGGGGAAAAAGTCTCGAATACACCCCCTTCCGTTCGACGCCTTAAACGTGAATAACCGCCGTCTTCCGTCCCGTCAAATGACAATTGAACTCGAAAGCATACTTTTCCTTGCGCACTCTGAAACTCCCGTTCTATCGTCTTTTTTTTTTTTTTTTTACGAAACGTCATTTTTCAGCTCGAGCGAACGGTTTAGGTACCCACCGAGGCGATTTCTCGTACCGCACTCCGCTGCCCCGTACGACTCCCGATGGGCCTACGACGACGCCAATTTCGGCCACTTATCCGACAGTCACTCCCCTACGAACGCCCACGCAACACCTCGGTCTCCGGTCAAAGGGCTTAATGTTAATATGTTTACCTAATATATGTATTTATGTAAGTTTAAGTATGTTATTTACATAAAGCTGCTTGCAGTAGCGAGTTGTTTACATGTTCAGACACTGTTAATTATTAGCCAAATTTTCTTTAATCTTATTTACTGCCAAAAAAGTATTCTTTTTTTATACCTATGTATTTGCGTTATTATTGCTGAGTGATTTAAGTTTTTTCAAGTATTTGCTAAGAAGTGTACGTTTTGGAGACGTGGAATGCGCATTCTACCAGATAATCACAGAACTAATACAACCTCTTTTCCTTCTCACTTTTTTCAATGTTTTTTATTTGCAAATCTCCCAATTAGCCTTAGTTTCAAAAAGTGGACGACAATAAATAATTAAATAATAATAATTTTATTTCAAAAACTTTTAATTCTTTATTTTTACTTATTGAAATTGTGACCTTTTTAATATCATTTAAATAGTTTTTTCTCTACATTTACAAAATTACAAAATTCACAAAAGGAAATAAAACGGTTTGTTATAATGGATATTTTTCAAAATACAGTACATTTTGTAAATTTTATTAAAATATAATTACATCAATTTATAACAATTTATTCTCTAAAGGTTTTCGTGAATATAGGTCATTTATTTTTTATCAGATAAATATTTGTTTTTCTTCTTGAATGATACAAAATACGAAATAATTTCTTTTCCAATCAAATAGTGATAATTTTTATTTTTTGCGGACAAATTTTACAGTTGTAACGATAAGAATAACGAATCTGGATAATGCTTGTATAATTAAAAATCAGAAATCGCGAGGGCAAATCTCGAGTCGACGCATAGCGATCCCAAAGGGATCGCTTCACCACTTGGCGATGCTGAAGGCATCGCTTCCTTAAAGGGGGTAAGCGGGCGTAGCCCCCTTGCTGGCATTAGCTAGTTAGCTGTAACTATTAGAGTACACGTCACAACAGTTTCGTCACTATAATTTCTTCAGTACTGTGGCATTTAAATATTTAAATAGTTTATAAAAATAGACGAAATTCTGGAACTATTAGAAGCTTTAAATGCATGATCATTACCCCAAAATGAATTATTGCCAAGGTTGTGGATACGTTTTTCTAATGACCCATATAATCCAATATATCATTAGTAATCGATCTGGAAAATGCTTAATATACACAGTTACCCAAAGTTTTTATTTTCTATTTTTCTTGATATTAGTTCTAGAAACCTCACACCTAATATAAAATTACATCTATATTATTTCGAAAATAATTTAGTTACTTCATTTAATTTAGTATAAAAAACTAAACAGGAAAAAATGGTATTTAATGTCAATTTCTGTTTGATTTAGACAAGAATATTCACCAAAAGAAATGTAAACAAAATAACTATAAATTCTGAAAGAAACGATTGTTATAAAGTCATTTTGTCATTAGGAATTTAAATTCTGAATCAACCATAAGGGTTGATTATTTGAAGTTAACATTTTATTGTCAATGTTGAACATTCATGTAATTGGCATATTAGCATTTCGTTTGTTTTAATTACGCTTTCTTCTATTTTTGTTATTATTTCAAAGGATAGTTAGGATCATTTCGTAACGTAAACGCAACCCATTATCACTGAATACTAGAAAAAAATATTTTACCTTCCTCTTTCTGCGAGATCTAAATATTTTATTTGTATATACACACATATTTTTGAATGGACCTCATTTTCCCCATATACTCGGTAAAATCAATAGATATTTGTGGAAGTTATTCGAACATTAATTCATGAGAACACCTCAATCTGCTAAAACGTGACGTAGGAGATCATCAAGACGAGTGTTAATACTCGATTCATAACCTACATTTCGGAACTCTGAATTCTTCTTTGCAGTATATCAACCAAAGCCAATAGTTCACCACAATCGCTACTTTCGGCGAACCCATTTCACAACTTTAACCTTTAAGCAATGTTTATTGAGTTAGAGCAATTCATCTTTTGCGGAGAAAGAGGGTTCGGGGTAAGGAGGCCAATATCTGGGAGCAGGTGTTTCAGAATTAAATCTCCCAAGAAAAACACGAATATAAAACGAACCGACCGCTTTTTTTCCGACTTGCCTCGCTCACCCCTCCCCATCCCTCACTATTAAACAAAGTAAATCTACCCCTTTTCCATCAAGGCTACCTGCCGCTGGGGAAAAAAGAGAGAGCCTTCTCTCTCTCTTATTTTATCTTAAATAATTCTGGACACTCCAATTACACAAAAGACCTTCTAAGCATAGATATTAAATCTGGTGAAAAAGTAGAAGTACACGTCAGGGATTTGTATGATATGTATTTCACTCCAAAAAAAAAAGAAAATATCCACTTGAAAAATAGTCTGTTTGCTCAATCTGTTCAAAATGAAGTGGGTTCTAATTTTCTGGTGTAACATGATACAAGAAATGTACAGAATTACGTATAACCCGTACAGAAATATTTCTAAAATTTGGCAATCAAATCTGTCAGAAAAAAACCGTCAATTGCTAACTGATCGTTGAGTACACAAACGCTTGCGATGCGACAGAAGGTTTTCATGCCTGCCAAAAGTTGTGTTGAATAGTTGTGTGTAAGCTACTGTATTTCGTTGTGCGTTCATCGGGAGAAGTTCGTCTTTCCAATAGTGCATATTCTTACACATTTACACAGGTGACCTATCTTATGTAGTCTTGGGTTGATTTAAAGTCTCCCTTCCTGTGTATGCCATGTTGGTCTTCCTTAAATTTTGCTTTTTTTTCCCTATATTTCCTTCCTGTGTATTTTCAGAAAATGGTACCAAAATTATAACTGTCTGTTATCGTAGGACGACTGTTCGTCAGGTGGAATTATTGTCGTTTTGTTGTAATGTTCCAGTGGCTTGAATTTTTGTGAGTCTTTTATAAATTAGCACCGAGCATGGCGGATTACATATTCTTTTTTACATATTACCTGTTTTTTTTAAGAGTTAAATTGCAACAAGTAATCAGGAAATAAATATTATAATAATGAGTCATAAATGGACTAAATTGAATAAGACATTAAAATTAAAAAAAACTTGAAAAATATATGTAAATAAAAATTTAAAGTTAAACAGTTAAATTGAAACAAATATACATAAAACTTATAAAGACAATAAGCCTAAAGCTAAATGATAATCCTACGACGTAGGTACAAATAAATAAAATCCAGAGGCGTGTTAAATTTCAACAGTCAACCATTCATACAATTATAAATGATATTTACGAATTGATTAAGGCTACGCTACGTCCAATATACGAATGGTAATCTGTTTATATACATTCCACAAGATTGATGATTTGAGTGGATAATATTTTAGCTTGTAGTACAATTTCTTCATAATTTTTATTTGTACTTTTTTTTTTTTTCAATAAAACCGTTTAAATTAAATTTTTGTTTACTTATTATATTTGGCAGATAGCGCTGTGGTCTTTGCTTTTTATATTTCCATGTGTTCTAGCAAGCCCAGCCAGCGTCCTTTTGTGTTTCTGTGTAATAGTTTCATGCTCAATGATATTCCCTTAGGATTTTGACAGTAAATGTCTTAATGGTTGGCGAAAATGAATTCTTGTTTGTATAATCAGAATGTAAAGTCTAAAATGCTGAGTCATGATGAAATCTCTTTGTTGAAAATGTTATGGAAATATTTACAGTTCACCATTTTTTAAAATATAAATTAATGAAACACAGTCAAAGTCAAGCGGATGTCTATTCAAAAATATTTAAACAAAAACAAGAACAACCTCTAAAAGTGTGCCCAGTTCTTTGCACAACATTGGTTTCACATTACATTAGCACGCTGCAGACGAGAACATCTCTAATACTAATTTGGTTAGTTATATTTGTGTCGTTGTGCGCGAATCTGATGATGTGGGGCTGACAGCTACAAATGAGGAATTCCTCTCCTTAATCAAGTTCACTTGACGTGCGTAGTTGAACATGTCTACCCTATTAGTGCCTCCATGCGCTACGAATACATGAACAGCTTCAAAATCCTATTACACAGTATTGCCGTTGTATCGATACTGCATAAAATATTACCATATATTATTTTTATCAGGAAATGCCACCAAAACATTACATTCTTTTTTATATTCTTAATCCTATCTCAGCCACTAATACGACCTTGATTGTTGAACAAAAAAAATACCGAATATGGTATAGATAAACTAAACATTATTTATTTATTTAGGTGTGTCGCAACTTCAGCGATTCACACATTTTCTTGTTATATTACTACAACATCTAAAAGACATTAACATATACACCAAAATTTGAATATACAATACTCACAATTAATACTTGCATTTTAAAAGATTTTATAATTTTCTAATAAATGTATGCTGCGATTCTAGTCTTTGTGTGAATGTTTTGTGTGCGTGTGCGAGCGTGTGTGTGTGTGTGTGTGTGTGTGTGTATGTGTACTTAGTGTGCTTGTATGTTTGCTGAGCTCTTTATAAACTCTTTGAAATATATGTAAGGCAAATATTTCATCGTTTCTTTTTGTCTAGCAAAACTGAAGGTTATCCCCCCCTTGACTTTCGTTGCCAGTAACTCACACTGACTATCCAACTCCGCTGATAAACGAGTTTTTTTTTCTTTTTTTTTTCCCCCTAAATCTCAATTATTTTAAATTCATTTTAGATACATATTCCATTTTATTCAACAATTTATATATTTTATTATATCTTGTTTAATATTTTTTGTTTTGGATTTCTATTTATTGTTAGATTTCAATTTATTGTTCAATTTATATTATTTGAGTTCCATTTTTGTTTTTCTATTTCTGTTTTGCGTTCCATTTCTGTTTTGTTTTTCCATTTCTGTTTTTGTGCTCCATTTCTGTTTTTGTGTTCCATTTCTGTTTTTGTTTCCCATTTTAGTTTTGTGTTCCATTTCTGTTTTTGTGTTCCATTTTTGTTCTTGTTCCATTTCTTTTTTTTTTGTTTCCCATTTTGGTTTTATATTCCATTTCTGTATTTAGTTTTTGTGTTCCATTTCTATTTTTGTTTTTACATTTTGTTTTTGTGTTCCATTTCTGGTTTTTGTTTTTGATTTCTATTCTGTTTCGTGTTACATTTCTGTTATGTTGTTTTTTGTTCGTTTAAATTAATTTTGTTTCGTTTCGTTTTTTTTTTTTTTTTAATTTCATACAGTTTTTTTTTCCCGAGCAACATCGCCACAGCTGCGAAGCTCCAAAGAAATAAATAAATATTACTAAAATAGTTCAGGTAAAGCCACCTTATAAAAACCAATAAAAAAGGTTAAAAAATCTACAGAGGTAGGTAAAAATACGGTTATTTATTTTTTTCTCCAGTGGATATTATTGCACTACAATTATTCTACAACAAACTGAGCTATAAACATTATTTAGTGAAGATAGTAATTGAGCTGGTCATCACAACACATGTCTGCATGCATCTTACGTGAAAAAGGTCAGTAGAAAACAATTTCGAATTTTAATTATTTACTAACGTCCAATTTTTGCAACTAAAACTATCGGCAGATTTCTACCCTTCTCAACTCAAGGGGGCGACTAAGGATTTTATTTAATGGATTCAGTTCACTAAATAAATTCCCTGCCCAGGCGGGAATCGTACTCGCCACTCTAGGTTAACCATGTGAGATTAAGGCCGACGCTTTAACTCACATGTAATTTCGTATTTAAGTTTGAAGTAAGATGTTTCATGATATAATGGGTAGTTAGTTGTTAACGTGCGACTACTAAAAGTGGGGGTTTACTGAACTGCGGGGGGGGGGGCCGAAAATTAATAAATTCAAAAATTTGGTTAATGTTCAACATAGAGAAAAAGTGTGTATAACAGTGTTTATATACAATTAAATTTAAAATTAGATTGGGTCAATAAAATGTTTTGATCAGTATTACCTTCTCTCTCTCTCTCTCTCTCTCTCTCTCTCTATATATATATATATATATATATATATATATATATATATAGAGAGAGAGAGAGAGAGAGAGAGTTAATAAGTTCATATTTGGTACACCAGGAGAAAAAAGAAGGACTTCCGAAGGCAAAGCATCCCAGAAATGTGTGGCTGGGCACAGGGAGGACTTGGTCATACATGATGGAGCAGAGACTCCGTATCTTCAGGTTGTAAGCATGTAATAAATATTTTAATTATCGGTAATTAAAAATAGAGGTTCAATCTTCAAATATTTCTGGGCTGTTTAATTAACTTTGCAACGAATATATCCGCAATACAAAATCCCTTGGAGGTAAAATACTGGCCACATGAAATTTGAAATTAAAAACGTGTATACAAATACAATTATTAAAAAATAAATTGTTCTTGCTGTGTCAATTTTTATCAGCAAATTCATCAAAAAACTTAAGGGACAGATTATAACATCATTGCAAAAATGTGGACCATTTCTAAAACAGAATGGCTTTGACATTTAAGCATTAATTTAATTTTTAATGTGTAAAGTATAGTTAAAGATAAAAACTTATCCAAGCGGAGGATAAAAGAAAATATCCACGTAATAAGAAAACCAACAGAATGCTGTGAACAAGAGAACTGAAATAAAAAATTGACGTAATGCATGTATTATATTTTTGTAAATCAGGAAGTCGTTGAATCGATTCAATCAGCTGATTTGTATTACTTGTATTCGTCTTGTTAGTTTTAGCAGATTTCCCTTAAGGGAAATCAGCTATTGAGGTCGTACTCATGACGTGAGTTTTCGAAAAAATTACTTCAAATGTCCATCGATCCTACCCAGGAGATGATAAAAATGAGGTCCGTTCAAAATTATATGTCCATGTATATATATATATATATATATATAATATAATATATATATATATATATATATATATATATATATTTGTCTGTTAACGCTCAAGCGGTCGCAATTTTTCGTTTGATCGTTACCAAACTCGATATTTAAACGTTTTAAGCAAAAAGATAGATCAAGTTCGTTAATGGCTGAAATCGGACCAGTGGGGGAGGGTGTTTTAAAGGGGAGGATTTTCGAAAATATCGAAATATCTCCGTTATAATACGTCGGACCGAAAAAGTACATAGAACCAATCTTATGGCAAATAAAAGTTACTATAAATAATGTTAATATACATTTATTCTCTAACTTGAATATTAACCGAGATATTTGCATTTTTAGTAGATTTCCCTTGAGGGAAATCAGTTATTGAGGTCGTACTCATGACGGAATTTTCGAAATTTTTCTTCAAATGCCCATCAATCCTACCCAGGAGATGATAAAAATGAGGTCCGTACAATATTATATATATATATATATATATATATATATATATATATATATATATATATATATATATTTGTCTGTTAACGCTCAAGCGGTCGCAATTTTTGTTTGATCGTTACCAAACTCGATATTTAAACGTTTTCAGCAAAAAGATAGATCAAGTACGTTAATGGCTGAAATCGGACCGGTGGAAGGGGTGGGGTTTAGAGGAAGGGATTTTCGAAAATTCGAAATATCTTCGTTACTATACATCGTATCGAAAAATTACATAGAACCAATCTCATTACAAATTCAATGTACTATAAATATTGTTATATACATTTGTTCTCTATCGTGAATATTAACCAATATATTTGCATTTGTATTCGGCATGTGCTCGGCAGCAGTGGCTATGTTCGGACTTTCCGCCGTGAGCTCTGGCGGCCGTTTTTGTAATTATTCGTCCCTCTCGTGAATAGGTTTAGAGGTTATTTACTACTACAGCTGTTATTAGGCAGATTTCTCTATTGTAAAACTTCACGTGGGAAATCTGCTTAGTTTACGCAGCCCCTGCGTGACGGACTTTTTCTGTTTTCAGCTTCTGAGATGAGATCGGCTAACTTCGGGTCTAGTCGTGAGTTTCCGTCAAGAGCTAGTTCGGGCCGTTCCCGTAACTGTTTGACTCTCTATTCTGAAATTTCTTTATTGTAAAACTTCACATTGGAAATCTACTTAGTTTACGCAGCCCTGCGTGACGGACTTTTTATTTAGTCGGGGGTAAGGTTTTGTAATTTGATAATATATGTAGAATCCCTGGTGTAATACAGGACGTTAAACATGTAGAGTGAAAAATAAATAAAGTGGAAGATAACTATTTTTTTTTTTCAACTTTTGGACTTAAACTATTTTACTTTCAAAAATATTTTTAATAAATCTGGTCTACTAGTCCATTAATATTGCTGAGGCTTTTTAATGTAGAGTATTGTTTTTTATAAATTTGTCTGAACGGGTTTTTTGCGTTTGGTATGGCCTTCCAGGTGGCTGGGTATTTTTTTTATTCTTAGACTAAATACTGACAGTTGTAAATGTTAGAAATATGTAAATAAGCGGTGGTAAATTATTTCCCAGGAGGTCATCTGTATTCCGCCTCGGAGTGCTGGACATAATCGATGGCCTGGAAAGTTACATCAGGATGAAACAAGCAATAATAAAAAAAAAGCACAGACGTTACAAACCCAGACGTCCCATCAGATTCTGTTCTCAATCATGCCGGGGTGGGGAAAAAAAGAGAGTGCAGAAGGACAGAGTGAGAGGGGGGAAGATTTCATCTGAATTTTCTATTCGCCGTGGGGCGAGAGGAGACGTCGCAGTTCCCTGACATAAATGGCGCCAAGTAAAAGAGGAAAAAATTGTCAAGACGTCTTTCACTGACTTATTAAAGTGGATCTCTGTCAACTGAGGAGGGAGAGAGGATAAAAAGGGACAAAATGCAATTATTGGGTGCTATAGATACGGCTGGGGTTCTTACTTTCAGTCAATCGCCTTGAAATAATTCAGTAGACGCCGAGCACCGAGCAACATGCTTAAAATACCCTTTTACATTTATTCATGCTTTTGAGCAGATATTGATTATGCAAGGATCTTTCTATCCCAGGTTGTCTTTAATATTAATAAACTTTATTGCTTCCGTGATTACACCATGACGCAATCCGTCTGCTCTTCCAGTGTTATGCTAAATATAACTATGCCTGTATTCAATTTCTTTATTAAAAAAAAATTAATCTGTTGTTTTAAACGGCTCATGAAATTTCGTTTCTTGTACTCACAACGGAATTTTGAGTCCATCTATCTCCAAAAGTCGCAATGAAATTTTATGATTTATCTTTTTACCGAAAAGCAGATATTTGTCACTAGTAATGAAACTCTGTGACACAGGTAGACTAGTTTTTGTTCCACCCTTGAATTAATCCCCCACACTTACTCATTTCTCATTAAAAATAAGCCAATATTTGTAACAAGAAGCAACTTATTTCAAGCTAAAATACAACTTACTTTTTTATAGGGCAAGAAGACGAGGGTTGTTTAGAAGAAGAAATTCAAAATGTTTTTGTTTCTATGAGTCAGATAAAAAATTATACGTAACTAGTGTTAGTGAAATTTTAGTTTGACCTTATTTGTTTGAAAGTAAAACATTATCCAAACTGGCTTCCTTTTTTTTTAAATTAGCAGATTTCCCTTGAGATAAATATTATTCTAATCCATTATAAAATACATTACTAGATATAGTAAATAGTTTTCAATAAAATTTATTGTTCGATTTCAATTTATTATTCCATTTCTATTATTTGAGTGCCATTTTTGTTTTCTATTTCTGTTTTGTTTTTCCATTTCTGTTTTTGTGCTCCATTTCTGATTTCCTTGAGATAAATATTATTCTAATCCATTATAAAATACAGTACTAGATATAGTAAATAGTTTTCAATAAAATTTATTGTTCGATTTCAATTTATTGTTCAATTTCTATTATTTGAGTTCCATTTTTGTTTTCTATTTCTGTTTTGTTTTTCCATTTCTGTTTTTGTGCTCCATTTCTGATTTCCCTTGAGATAAATATTATTCTAATCCATTATAAAATACATTACTAGATATAGTAAATAGTTTTCAATAAAATTAATATTTTATATTCTGATATATTTCAGTAATTGTTTTTCTATCAGGTGAGAAGTTGGCACACCTGTTTGTTTCCGTTTCAGACGCTTCGCGTCCGCAGGTTTGTTATTACGCTTTGTTGTTATTCATTTGATACTGAAGGTGCTATTGTGTTACAATTATGTAGAGTTAGAAGTTGTACATTGTTAAACGACACGAGGGAAATCTCAGTCCCTGCGTGACTAACTTTTATGTTTTTTTTTTAGACTTTTTTTAAGCTACCACTTCTACTATTGTTCTTTTCATTTCGATCATCTAGATCCACTAAAGAGATCATATATATTTTAAGTCTTACGAACTATGGAAAAATTGGAGAATTGATGTTGGCCGTTCAGTGGCGAATCAGCATCTGCAAGTCTGCTTATTTTGCGAGACGGGCTTTTGTGTTCGTTTTAAGCAGATCTCCCTTAAGGAAAATAAACTATTGAGGTCGTACTGGTGTCGCGATTTTTGAAATATTTCCTCAAATGTCCATCTATCCTACCCGAGAGATGACGAATATGAGGTTCGTTCAAAACTATATAAATACATATATATTTGTTTGTCTCAATTTTTGTTTGATTGTTAAAAACTTGGTATTTAAATGTTGTATATAAAATTATAGATCAAGTTCGTTAATGGCTGAAATCAAAACCCGTGGGAGAGGGAGTTCAGAGGGGCTATTTAGAAAAATTTTAATATGTCCGTTATTATGCGTCAGATCGAAAAATTGTACAGAAATTGTACTAATATTATTTTAAATGTAATGCTCTATAAATGTTGTTATGTATGTAACTTTTGTATCTTGATTATTTACCAAGATATTTCCATTTGTTTAGTTCAGTAAACCCACACTCCTACTAATGTCATATTGACAATAAGCTGTTATATTATGAAGAAATTTATTTGAAGACTAAATACAAAATATTGTTTTCATTGAACTTCTACGTTTTTAGATAAATGCAAATAAGTAACGTGCGTGAAAAATTTCCTTAGTTATCGAAATCCCTGCTGGACGGACTTTTGTTTAAAAATATTCTAATTCCTCTGTTATTAAATTTTTTTAATTTATTTTTTTTACTATAAATATTGTTATATACATTTATTCTCTATCTTGAATATTAACCGAGATATTTGCATTTTTATTAAGTGTAACGGACGAGCTATGGTTCCCGCCAAAAGCAAGTTCGGCCGTTTCTGTAACTGATCGGCACTCGTATGGAGATTTCTCTATTGTATAACTTTACGTGGGAAATCTGCTTAGTTTACGCAGCCCCTGCGTGACGGACTTTTTTTAGTTTCCGGCCTTCAATAAACCCCCAATCCTACTTGTGTCATATTAACAGGAAGCAATTATACTCTGAAGCAATTTATTAGTCGCCTAAATACTAAAAATTGTCCTCATTGAACTTTAGGTTTTGAGATGAATGCAAATATGTGACTCAAGCAGGAAATCGGCTTAGCTTAACTCACAATCTACTCGACGGACTTTTATTATCTGAGAAATGTATTGAGTGTTGATGACCCAAAATATATCCGCTCCATTTTATAAGTATGGGGAAACATTGATTCCATTTATACTCTTTGGAAATAAATTTGTTGGAGCCTTTCCCTCCCCGTTTATGTGCCTCGCACAGACATGTTTTAGTGACTTTTTTAAAGTTTGCTGCCCCAGGAATCTAGTATTAACAAAGGGACATACATAGTTGAGTGAAATACGGCAGAACTGAGAACGAATTAAATCAGAGGATGAATAAGAGAAAGCATTCACGTCATAAGGGGAACGTCAGAGATATAAATTTACGATAAGCCCAACTCAGGAGTTTTTTGGCAAGGTGAAGGGTGTCGGGAAGGCGTGGGGTGTGGGGTGCTGGCTTAATGAAATTCTAGCGTGGCTAGAGTGCTCCTCTCGCCGAGGTAGTAACAGCATAAATTGAAATTCTTTGAGTGGTGGCTGAGGTGGGGGGGCGGCTTGAAACCGGGCCAAATCGAGTTGTAGGGCACAATACAACCCTTATTTGGCGAAGGGGTGGCTTCCCCTGCTAGGCGACTAGGGTATTAGCGCCCCATACCAAACTCCTAACAAAACTTGCCAAATATATTCCCAGTCAAACCTAGTTTGCTTCTTGAGAAAGCCGCTCTGTCCCTCTTATTGAATTTCTTTTCCCTTATAAACCAATAGTAGTCCATTAACTCACGACTACATTTGTCATTTAGAACCCTTCAAGCTGAATCTGTGAAAACTATACAGATACAGATGTCTACAGTTCAAGTATGACAGATGTACTTATTTCTTCTAGGTAAGCTGGGAGGTAGAGGAACGCTCTAGCTTAAATCGTGACCAGATCAACCATTTCATTTTCATCACAATTACTGGTAAATACTTATAGTGTGAAAGAAGTCAATCATTCTGTTTTAATTCGTTCTTAGTTCTGACGTATTTCACTTAACAATGGGACGAAGAAACTTGTATGTCCCTTTGTTAATAATGGATTTCGGTATCAGTATTGTTTAAAAAAGACACCATAAAATGTTCCGTGTACGAACACGGATCAGGAAAGAAGAAGAAATATATTTCAAATAACTATAAATGGAATCAGTTCAATGGACAGAGTAATTACTTTTATTATTAATGGTCTCTTTGGTACGTTTTAAAATTTGATAAACTCTGTTATATTTTATTGTACCTAAGGTAAAGTCTAAATAATGTTTTAAATTACTGTTTGATACTTATACAACCCACTTAGTTTGCGCAAGGAAAATAGATCAAATGGGGGGAAGGGGTACTTTGCAATGGAGAGGTTGCTATATTTTTCTATTGCATTTACCCGTTTCCCATCGGAAAACGTGGCAAAGAAAATTTATTTATCCCGAGGATTTCTCTACTGCTGATCGTAACTCGGTATAGCTTTCTTCCTTCATATTTGGCTTTATTTTCATAACAATGGAAATAAATACAAATATTTAAAGGTAAGCCTAATAATAACTGTGGAAAACACAAGCAATCTCTATGGAGCAGAAATATTATTAAATAAAAGTCCGTCACGCAGTTCCCACGAGAAGTTTTACAATAGAGAAATCTGCCTAATAACAACTGTAGTAGTAAGAAACCTCTAAACCTAAAACATTATTTAGGGCGTAATAACCCAGTAGTTTCTAGCCCCTCAAAACAGTTAACCTAACCTCTAAACCTATTCACGAGGGACGAATAGTTATAGAAACGGCCGCCAGAACTCTCGGCGTAAAGTCCGAACATAGCCTACTGGTGACCACACGCAGAATACAAATGCAAATATCTCGGTTAATATTCAAGATAGAGAATAAATGTATAGAACAATATTTATAGTAAATTTAATTTGCAATAAGATTTAGTCTATACAAGTTTTCGATCCGACGCATAATAACGGAGATATTTTGAATTTTCAAAAATCCCCCCTCTAAACCTCCCCTCCCACTGGTCCGATTTTTAGCCATTAACGAACTTGATCTTCCTTTTTACATAAAATGATTAAATTCCGAGTTTGGTAAAGATCAAAAAAAAATTGCGACCGCTAGAGCGTTAACAGACAAATATATATATATATATATATATATATATATATATATATATATATATATATATATATACACATATATAATTTTGAACGGACCTCATTTTCGTCATCTCCTGGGTAGGATCGATGGACATTTGAAGAAATTTTTCGAAACTCGCATCATGAGTACGACCTCAATAGCTGATTTCCCTTAAAGGAAATCTGCTAAAAATTGGAGAAAATTTGACATAGTCAGATATGGGAGAAAGCAGTACTCTTTGTAAAATATTATTTTTTTGTTGCGTAACCCCATTTTAATTGTTAGGTTTAGGTGTTCTATTTAGTGAAGGAGAGCCTTCTTCTAGCTCTGAAAAGGGGGCTATTTATTATCGAGTTTTTTTTCTTTTTAATCAACTTTTATATCACTTTAAAATCATCATATCATCATTTTAACCTTAGATTTAATGTTTTGTTTAGAGATTTCAACATAAGTACGTCTGGATGTACACAGTAGGCCTGTTTTCGTCAACAAAACATTTATTTTGACAGATTGCACTTTCAGTGCAACAGCTGCCTCTTCAGTGCCTGTTGTCATAAAAAACCCCTATGGAAATCATGTAACCAACACTACTTAAATTAACAGTCTTAACATAAAAACAGAAAAAGTATAAGTTAGCTACCACAGAATAAGTATCAAACAACAGATTTAAAAAATTATTTCGATTTTACCATAACTTTAATAAAATATAACTGAGTATTTAAAATTTTAAAAAGGTACCAAGGAAACCATAAGATCCCATTAAAAATAAAAAGAATTGCTGTGTTCATTGATTTGATTCCATTTAGAGTCGTTTGAAATATATTTCCTGTACCGCGTTCCTATATGTCACGTTTTTTAGTATCTTTTTTAAACGTTTACTGATCCCAGAATCTAGTATTAACAAAGTGACATACAGGTTTCTCCGTCCCATAGTCGAGTGAAATACGGCAGAACTAAGAACGAATTAAATCAGAAGGATTAACTTCTTTACTGCGGAAAATATATTCCCAGTAATTGAGTTGAAAATCAAATGATTGATCTAGTAGCGAGTTGGATACTAATTGATGCTGATCAGGGTAATTCTTAATCTAAATGAATTGATCCAAAAACTTTAACTTTAGACGACGTCGTTATTTACAAATGCAATAAAGTCCGTCACGCAGGGGATGCATTAACTAAGTAGATTTCCTACGTACGTCACGTATTTGAGTTAATCACAAAGAGTAAAATAAGAACAATATTTGGTATATATTCTTAAAATAATGTGCTTCATTCTATAACAGTTTACTGTTAGTATGAAATGAGTAGGGGTGGGATTTTATAAAAGGCCGAAAACTAAAAAAAAAAACAAATAATCAAGTTAGTGTAAAAAACGCAAAGGACAACATTTATATAACATTAAATTTGAAATAGGAATTTTCGAAATTCCGCTGTTACCCCTCCCCTCCCAATTGTTCGAATCCAGTCATTAACTAACTTAATCATTCGTTTTAAATAAGACGTTTAAATATCCAGTTTGGTAACAATCAATCAGAAATTGCGACCGCTAGAGCGTTGACAGACAAATATATGTGTGTATATATATATATATATATATATATATATTACAAATATATAAGATTCCAACTCCTCATATACCATACAAACAAAATTAAAAAAGAAAAAAAAAAAAAAAAAATACTTATAGTACCAGGAAACTGGCAGATTAGGAGGCTGGCCATACAGGTACCCTCAGAAGGAGGGCAGCTTAATTTTTTTGTATGTATGTATATATATACATACATACATACATATATATATATATATATATATATATATATATATATATATATAATGTGTGTTTGTGTGTGTGTGTGTGTGTATACAACTTTGAAAGTTCCTCATTTTTGTCATCTCCTGGGTAGCATCGTTGGACGTTGAGGAAAGTTTTCGAAAATCAGGCCAAGAGTGCGCCCTCTATAAGTGATTTCTCTTAAAGGGCTAAACAAATGGAAACCGATTACTTAAATTTTAATGTTGATATAATGTTTTGTATTTAAAAATAAATACAGAGATGAAAGAAGTTTCTCTCATATTACAAATAAAATCTACATAAACTATGTTATATCCTCAGGTTTCGGGGAAACATCCTTCTTGGATGGTTATTACAGTAGTGAAAAGAATAAAAAAATATAAACGAGATAAAAAATGGCACTAACAAACTCTATAATTATGTAAACATAAAAACAGCTCTATCCTTAAAAATGAAGCCTTAGTTTATACGTTTAGTGCTGCTTCTACATAGAATAGTATAATATTTATGAATATATGGAGTATCAAAAATACTCTTCATTAGTTAAATAAGGACTTTCCAGAGAAGCATTTACTCAAACTCTTCGCACTCTCTTTTAGTAATGTACAGAAAATATAATTCAATTTCCCCAGAGACAGTAACATGAGAACTTCAAATTATTAAGTTACAACAAAATTTGAACGTTCCTAATTTCGAATATACTAGATCTAGATCCCAATTTAACGGTAATACGTTGAAACAACAGCGGAATCAAACAAATTAAAAACTCAATATAGAAGTTTAACAGGGCCCCATATAAAACTCGTTACACTCCAGACAGAACATGGCTTTCTGGGGCATCGAACTGTGTAAAAACTGAATTAAAGCTGTCAGTTCAGAATTTATCAGATGGGCGAGAGGGTGAAAAAAACCACCGATAGGAGGTCACATCCTGTCACTCAAATTGACGAGAGCTTGGGGGCTGAATTTCACCTCCCTTCTACACAGTTCCTACAGGTGTAGTGAAGAAAATCTATCCAACAAAGGGAAAAAATATCTTTCACTTTTTCAATGAAAGCTTTTGACACCTGTAATAGACTAAAATTGAGTTTCATTCTGCATTTTTATAAATAAACAGTATATGAAAAAGCACTCCTAAATTGTTAGGAAGGGGTGTTTGCTTATTTATTCTTTATTTTTTTCATTTTTTTGGAGAGAAAAAAATAAATGAAGTTTTAGCAAAATATATTTAAGACACTTTAGTGACAGTTGGTTTTAAGCAAACTATTGATTTTAAATGATATCCAACAATAAAGTTTTAGCTGGCAACACTTCCCAAATCCAAGGTTTTTTGGGTAATGAAAGATTTTCGGGCGGTCTCCTATTTAAAGACGATTATTGAAACATATTAAAAGAAAACAATACACTTCATTATGTAAAATAACACTTCTGGAATTTGTTTGAATAACAAAATGTAATTATGAATTGGAGTCAGCCTAAAACTGGACGATGACCCAAAGTAGCTCCATAAAGAGGTCGTCCCCGGCCGTCGTCTGCAACATGAACTCTGTAAAGTCCGAGTGGTTTAATAGTAATTTATTTATTTCTTTAGTAACGTCATGTTTTTGATATAGTGGCAATTGGGACGGGTTATCTACAGGTTACCACCCTTTTCTAGCCTGGGTAGGACTAAGGATTTTATTAATTGAGGTCGTCACTGAATAAGTTCCTATTGCCCAGGCGAGAATCGAACTCTGAGATTAAATGCAACGACTCAAAGCTCTCATGGCTAACCTGAGCCCCGTTTAATAGTAAACGATCACTAAGTTGTGTTAATAAACCCCAAGAGGTTTTAATAAACGATCACTCGTTTGCTGGTAGTAAAATAAACAGATTGACTAAGATAACCAAGTTGTTTGAACCAGGATATACACCATCACCATATAATAGCAATAAGTGGTTTTGAGCCAGTAAATATTTTTTATCAGTAAATAGTGAGCGGTGACTGATAACTATTTTGCCATTAATTCTTGAAGTCACAGAGTAAAATTCCTTGGCAAATATATAGTGCCTCAAAGAGAATACCTATCTTTGGTAAACATTCTGGATTACAACAATGAAAGTAAAGTTAATAATATTTTTTGTTTCTTATCAAAAGTTTGTAAAAGGTAACAATATAAAAGAAAGAATTGTATTATTTTTTATGGGGGTGCTTATTCAATAATAATCGGCACATTATTTATTATATGGAGTTACACTTATTATTAGAAGAGTTATACTTATCTTAGAGAATAGTCATGTTAATCTGATAAGTTAGAAAACTGATCTTTATTTAGACATTAAAAAACAATGAATTAATCTACATTTACATTAAATTATAACCTATTGAATTCAGTATTATAATTATTTAGATCAATATTAATATTGTATTACGTGCCAATGTATATGGTGTTCATTTGTAATTCTAGGAGTTATTATTATTTTATTTACACATACTTTAAGAAGTATAATATATTAATAACCATACTAACACTAATTGGCCAGACTCTTGGCAACATGTTGTAAACAGAAGCCAATAAAATATCTATCTATCCATTAATTCTTGAAGTCTTGTTATGGATAATAAAGTCATTTTGATTAATTCGGGATTTAATGATATCCCGAGAACCGATAAGTGCCGCTTTTTGTTTGCCTACATTTCGAAATAATAAATGGTATATTTAAACTCAGAATAGCATTTTTTGAAAACTCAATGATGGGGTCCTCCGTGAAAAAGCATATTATGTTAGTTTACACCGGCTGCTGGTAAAAATGCAATCTTTTTCACTAGGTTAATTCCAAACCTATGTCTCATAGCAATTAATTTGTTGAAGTTATATCTTCCAACTCTTCCGAATTTTTGTAAATTCACATAAATTGTCTATTTTATGTTGAAATTTTATAATTAAGTACAATTATACGCAACATAACATATAATTTTCCATTTGTGTAATGTGTAATTTAATTTTCAATATGTGTAACATACTGCAGCGCCACACTTAGGCAGATTTTGTCTTAAGGGAAATGAGAGCTATTAAAGCGTACTCATGACGCGATTTTTGAAAAATTTTTTCTAAATGAGGCCCATCGATCCTAAAGAGATGACAAAAATTAGTTTCGTTCAAAACGAAACCTAATAATATGATATATAATATATATATATATATATCTGTGTGTATATATATATATATATATATATATATATATATGTCTCTTATGGCTCTAGGGGTCGCAATTATTGTTTAATCGTTACGGAACCTGATATCTAGTCATTTTATGAAAAAAAAAAAGATCAAGTTCGTTAATGCCTGAAATCGGACCATGAGAAGGGGGGCGGGATAGAGGGAGAGAATTTTAAAAATTCTAAATATCCCCGTTACTATACGTCGGATCAAAAAAGTGTATAGAACCAATATTATTGTAAATTAAATGTACTATGAATATTGTATATACATTTATTCATAAATATTGTTTTCAGTTTTCAGAGTTCAGCAAACCCCCACTTCTACTCATGTTACATAAACAATACTCTGTTATATAATACACCCCATTATTCAAAGCTTAACCACCGAATATTGTTTTCAAGAGACCTTTATTGTACTAGATACATGCAAATATATGGGGGGTGACCCCCCATCCCCGGTTTAAGTTCTTGGACTACTAAAATTTGATTGATTGAGATAACAATTCTGATTTATTATAAATTACAGTAATATATAGTACACAGTTTTCAATAAAATTAATATTTTATATTCTGATATAATTCAGTAATTGTTTTTCTTTCTGGTGTGTGGAAAATTATAGTTTGACCTTATTTTTTTTTAAACTAAAATATTATCCAAGTTGTTTTCATTTTTTTAGCAGATCTGTTACCACTCTAGCGGTCGTAATTATTGTTTAAATCCGGTCACCGTGAACCTCGATATTTAAATCGTTTATAGCCAGATTTCCCTTAGGGGAAATCAGCCTAATTGGAGGTTGTACTCATGACGCAATATTTCGAAGTATTTTCTTCAAATGTCCATCGATCCTACCTAGTAGATGACGAAATTTTGAGGTCCGTTCAAAAACTGAGTATATAAATATAATATATCTATATCTAAATATCTTTATATATATAATAAATATATTAGTATATATATAATATAGATCTATCAATCTATATATTTGTCAGAATACCGCTTCTAGTGTGTCGCCAATTTTTTGTTTGATCGTTACCAAACTCAATATTGGAACGTATAATGTAGAAAAGACAGATCAAGTTACGTTATTAGTCTGAAATCGAACCAGTGGGAGGGGGGGTTTTAGAGGGGAGGATTTCTAAAGAATTGAATATTACCCTTTACTATTCGTCGGATCGAGACAAAATTGTATAGATTAATCTAAAGCAAATTAAATTTACAATAAATATATTGTTTATATACCATTTATTCCTATTTTTTCATATTAACCGAGATAATTAGGCTTTTTAATAAATTAGGGCCGATAACGAATGGGGTTCGTTCGATATTCCCGCCAAAAAGTAGTAATGGCCCTTTGCCTGTAACCGTTCGGCTGACGTAAGGAGATTATCTTATATTAATAACTTCAACGCGGGGAATCTGCTTAGTTTAACGCAGCCCCTGCGTGACGGACTATTATGTAAAAAGAAAGATCACGTTCGTACAACGGCCTAAATAGAGACCAAGAGGAGGGGGTGGGGTTTAGAGGAAGAGGTGTTTTGAAAAATTCCAGAAATATCTCCGTTTGACCATACGCCCGGAATCAAAACATTGTAAATGAACAAATCTTATTGCAAATTAAATGTACTTATAAAGTAATTGCCGCTATACATTTATTCTCTATCTTGAATATTAACCGAGATATTTGCATTTTTTATTAAATGTGGGCCGATAACGAAAGCTAGTTTGGCCCTAACTGTTCGGCTCTCGTATAGAGATTTCTTTATTGTATAGCTTCACGTGGGAAATCTGCTTAATTTACGCAGCCCCTGCGTGACGGACTTTTTTTTTAAATTATCGGATTTTCCTTGAGATAAAAATTATTATGACCAATTATAAATTACAGCACTAGATATAGTAAAAATTAATATGTTATATTTTGATGTATTTTAATTTTGGGGGGGGGGGGGGGGGTTTTTGTTTTGGTGGGGGGGGGGGGGGGGGGTGGGGGGGGGGGGGGGGGGGGGGGGTGGGGTGGGTATTTCAGTAATTGTTTTTCCTTTCAGTGAGAAGTTGGCACACCTGTTTGTTTACATTTCAAACGTTTCACGTCGGCAGGTTTCTTATTATCGTTTGTATTTATTCACTTGGTATTGACGGTGCTATTGTTTTACCATTATGTAGATTTGTCTATTGTTAACTAAACGAGGGAAATCTGTTTAGATTACGCAGCCCCTGCGTGACAGACTTTTTCCAATTTATGTAACGCGTTTATCTCTTTGGTTTTCATAATCCATTGATACGGAACCTACGGATTATTCAATGCATCATTCTCATGTACATTGAAGCCAATTTGAGAGAGGGGCTTTATGATTGATTGACTCGCAAGATGCGCAGGTGAGTGTGAACTCGCAATACTGGCCCTGAGTTATACGGCTGGCGGCGAGTTAGTGTGGAGTTGTGCAGTCCCATGACAAATGGTGCGTGATGTGGTTTCGTAGCGACCCTCGGTCTCCGAGTCAACCCAGTTCCATCTGGGAACTTACCGAACTCATATACCAATACTAATTTTGTTTTAAATTCTTCTATTCGTGAATAAAATATTGATCCAAAGTCTTTAATGGTCGACTTTATTAATACATAAAATGAATCCAGAAGCTGAATATGTGGTAAAAAGTATGTTCTCTGATATATATCTACATTTTAGCAGATTTCCCTTAAGGGAAATCAGCTATTGAGGTCGTACTCATGAAGCGAGTTTCGAAAAATTTCTTCAAATGTCCATAGATCCTACCCAGGAGATGACGAAAATGAGTCCGTTCAAAATTATTATTATATTTGACTGTTAACTGCTCTAGCGTTGCAATTTTCGTTGACGTTACTCAAACCGATATTTAAACATTTTATATAAAAATAAAGGATCAAGTTCGTTAATAGCTGCAATCGAAAAGTGAGTGGGGGTTAGGAGGGGAGGATTTTCGAAAATTCAAAATATCTCCGTTACTTATTACTGTTTATCGGAGAAAAAGATTTCTTGAATCAATCTTAATGCAAAATTGAATTACTATAAATAATGATATTACATTTATTCTGTATCTTGAAATATTAAACCGAGATATTTGCATTTATCTGTTTTCAGCTTCTGAGATGAGATCGGCTTAAGCTTCGGGTCCTAGTGGGGGGGTGGGGGCGTGAGTTTCCGTCAAGAGTTATTTCGGGCCGTTTCCGTAACTGTTCGACTCTCTATTCTGAAATTTCTCTATTGTAAAACTTCACGTAGGAAATCTGCTTAGTTTACGCAGCCCCTGCGTGACGGACTTTATTATTGTATTTCCCCAATTTTACATCGCACAGTGTAAAATTCCTTGACATATAAATAATATAAAATATATATATTATAAATATATATAGTAATATATATATATATATATGTACCCTCAAAGAGAAATACCTATCATTAGTAAATATTTTGGACATTGGATTACAACAGTGAAAATAAAAGTTAAGGATGTTTTCCTGTTTCGTTGTCAAAAGTTTTGTGAATGTCTCAACTGTATAAAAAAAAAACAAAGAATTTTATTATTTTATATGGGTTGATTAAAGAACAATGATCCGTCACATTATTTATTATATACAATAATACTTATTATTAGTATTCTGTTTGTTATAAATCTTAGAGAAGAATTATGTTAATCAGAGAAAAGTGATCTTTATTTAGACATTAAAATATTTAATCTACAGTACATTAAATTGTGATTTACTGAATTATATACTATAATTATTTAGATTAATATTTATATTATATTACACACCAATGTATATGTTGTTAATTTGTAATTTAGAAAATATTGTTATTTTTATTCACACATTTTTAATACGTTATTGTTCATTCGTCATTTGAATTTGAATTCCGTCCCCCCACCGCTGCACTCCGCTGAGTTTCAACAAAAACCCGCCAGCACACAGGCAGAATCACCAAGGCTGATGGCCTTGACAGCGTAAACTACGTTGCCGCTCAAGAAGGCCATTGGCTAGTTTTACAAAGATACAGTTTTCAGTTGGGCTTTAAACGCTCTCAGGGGGTTGTTTCTTAAACTGTCAATGGAGCTTTGCCCCCTCCGAGGTGCCGTTTTCTTCCGCTACAGTAAAGTGTGTACAGACCGCTTCATAGATAACCGCTCAGTTGCCTCATCCAGAGTACCGGTTCTACCGCCATCAGTTAGTCAATCTTTCATCTCCCGCATAACGCTACCATCATATACGGAACACCGCAACCAGCTAGAACACAGAATCTTATAGGGCAATCACTGAAAATAACACCGGAAGAAAAGACTCCACTTCAAGGAAAGTAATATGTTTTCCGCGCGCAGGTACCTACTTCTAATACTGCGAGCATTATCTACGCAAATTATTAAATGAGTACTCACAATATAGGACCGATCGATCATTCTATTGCATATATATTATTGGCTTGCCGCTAAATTATTTTATAAAGTTACCATTCCTTTGTTTCTTTTCAACCTCCATATCTATAAAGTGTATAATATGTTGCTTAATCAATTCAATATACTTGATTCTTTGGAGAAATAAGACTTGTATTATTCACCCTCACCTTTCCAGAAAAATAGTAAATATTTCAGTCCAATGCTCTCTTACTCTTGCCTTTAAAAAGCTTCCCGCCTTTACATTTTGGTGCCGAAACTAGGGACTAAAAAGCTACCCCGCCCGACATTATGGTACCGACATTTTTTATTATTATTATTACCGCAAAAGCTAACAGCACGCCCTAACATTTTGGTGCCGAAACCCGGGACTAAAAGCTTCCCCGCCCCGACATTTTGGTGCCGAAATAGCTCTACTATTATTACCGCACGCCCTTACAGTTATATTATATTAATAACCATATTAACAGTAGCTGGCCAGACTCTTGGCAACATATTTTTTCCATATGTCAATAAAATATCTATCTAACTAATACAACTCCAATAGCTGATTTTCTCTGAGGAAAATCTGTCGACGACAGACCCAATAATCATTATGGTCATTAAGTTGAATTTCAAAGATATCGTTGTAATAAAAATTTCAAACGGTGATGATTGAATTTCGTTTGTAAGCATAAGAGAATAAAATATCTATCTATCTAAAAAGTGCTTTCTGTAGGCGCTTATCGTAACAGACAGAGTTAAAACTATTGGATGTTATTATCAACAGTAATGTGGATTTTATTATTTTTTCTTTATATCATTTTTTGGTTACAAGTCGTACTAAATGGACCTATCAGTTATATCAACGCCTGCCTTATCAACACCACTAACACGCAATTCAAGAATACAAGAAAGCCCACATGGTGCGGTATATATGATAGCTTTTTAGCAGATTTCCTTTAAGGGAAATTAGCTATTGTGGTTGTACTTATGACGGAAATTTCGAAATTTTTCTTCAAATGTCCATCGATCCTACCTAGTAGATGACGAAAATGAGGTCCGTTCAAAACTGTATATATATGTCTGTTACCGCTCTAGCGGTCGCAATTTTTGTTTAATCGTTACCAAACTCGATATTTAGTCGTTTTATGTAAAAAGAAAGATCAAGTTCGTTAACGGCTGAAATCGGACCAGTGGGAGGGGGGTTTAGAAGGGAGGTTTTTGGAAAATTCAAAATATCTCCGTTACCATACGTCGGAAATGCAAATATCTCGGTTAATATTGAAGATAGAGAATGAATGTTTATGACAATATAAATAGTAAATTTCATTTAAAATAAGATCGATTCTAAACCTTTTTTTGATCTGACGTATAGAAACGGATGATATTTCGAATTTTCAAAACTCTCCTCAACGAACTTGATCTTTCTTTTTGCATAAAATGACTAAATTTCGAGTTTAGTACCGTTGAGTAAACAATAATTGGGACCACTAGGGTGAAATCTCCAAAACAGTCACACACACACACACACACACACACACACACACACACACACACACATATATATATATATATATATATATATATATATATATATATACACACACAATTTGGAAAGGACACCATTTAGTCTTCTCCAAAGTAGGATCGATGGACATCTGAAGAAAAGCTCCGAAAATTGCGTCATATTTACGACCTCATAACAGATCTCCCTTGAGGGAAATCTGCTAATATGTCCTAGACACTAATATTCAGGGACATTAATGTCATCCAAAACGTATGTCCAGATCCTTATCTGGAAGATATTTAACTTTTACATAAAAATTGATGCTAATATTTAAATATTCATATTGTATATTATACTGACGTTGGTTATAGGGTTATTTATAATAAGAGATAATATTTACTATAGCTTTAAATAAGACTGAGAGTTAATGACCTTCGCCATGAACAGCTGTTGTTGTGTCTGGTGAGAGCAATGGTGTTACGTTGAGTTCTTTAATTAGAGCATAACGTCTCTACTTCTTTACTAATTTAAGATAGGACAGGTGTAGAACACATCCATAATACCCAAATGGCTGGCACGGATCACGGCCAGGCTATATATGGCACCTCTTTCCCAACCATTACTTCATATAGATAAAATACAGATTTTTAGCAGATTTCCCTGAAGCGAAAGCAGCTATTAAGGCCGTACTCATGACGTGATTTTCGAAAAAAAAAATATATATATATATATATTTGTCTGTTTAACTCTCTAGCGGTCGCTTTTTTTGTTTGATCGTTACCAAACTCGATATTTAATCGTTTTATGTAAAAAAAAGATCAAGTTCGTTAATGGCTGACATCGGACCAGTGGGTGAGGAGGTTTAGAGGGGGATTTTCGAAAATTTGAAATATTTCCGTTACCATACGTCGGATGAAAACATTGTATAGAACCAATCTTATTGTAAATTAAATTTACTATAAATATTGTTTTATAAATTTATTCTCTATCTTGAATATTAACCGAGATATTTGCATTTTTGTTTATTGAGGGCCGATAACGGGTGACTGAATTTTCCGCCAAAAGCTAGTTCGGCCATTTGTCCGTAACTATTCGGCTCTCGTATGGAGATTTCTCTATTGTATAAATTCACGTGGGAAATCTGCTTAGTTTACGCAGACCCTGTGTGACGGACTTTTTTATCTTTTTGAAGAACTATGTGTTAGCCAAAATGTTAACGTTAATAAACTAATTTAGGAGCACCTTAATTAGCTACTTTCAGACTGTCATCACCATAGCTAAAAAATAATATACGATAAGAAGAATCATTAATAAAACATTATATACCAAAATCTCATTATTTTAACATTAATAATAACATTTACAACTGTATATTCTTACCAGAGATAGAAATAATTTTATATGTAAAATTTATAATACTAAAATGTCCGTCACTCAGCGGCTGCGTATACTAAGCAGATTTCACAAGCGATGGTATAACACACTTGTTAAATCTTCTAGGGACGGGGTGTTACTGAAGGCTGGAAACATGAAAGTACGAATAATTCCCTTAATACTTGAGTTACATAAAAGTCCGTCACGCAGGGGCTGCGTAAACTAAGCAGATTTCCCACGTGAAGTTTTACAATAGAGAAATTTCACGAGAGCCAAGCCAGTCAAGGAAACGGCCGAACTAGCTTTTGGCGGGAAAGTAACTTTCGTCCGTTAGGCGCCCAGATTTAATAAAAATGCAAATATCTCGGTTAATATTCAAGATAGAGAAAACATGTATATAACACTATTTATAGTAAATTTAATTTGCAATAAGATTGATATTGTAAACATTTTCGATCCGACGTATAGTAACTGAGATATTTCGAATTGTCGAAAATCCTCCCTTCTAAACCCCCCTTCCAATGGGGTTCGATTTCAACCGTTAACAAAATTGATCTTTCTTTTTACATAAAACGACTAAATATCGAGTTTGGTAACGATTAAACAAAAATTGTGACCGCTAGAGCGGTAACAGACAAACATATATATATATATCTATCTATATATATATATATATATATACAAGTTTTTGAACGGACCTTATTTTCGTCATCTACTAGGTAGGATCGATGGACATCATTTGGAGAAAAATTTCGAAACTTCCGTCATGAGTACAACCTCAATCTGCTAAAAAATGTATAGGTCAATTTTACTATAGGGCTCACAATATTTTTGAATCCCCTCCTCTAAACTCCCACTATTTCAGGCCTCATTTCAGCCATTAACAAATATGATCTTAAGTGTTGACTGAAACGATTAAATATATAGTACGGTACAGGTCAAGTAAAGATTTTCGAGACAAGGACATAAGAACTCAATTTGTGACGTCATTACACAACAAATGTGCATAATAAATCTTGTAAACAGTATTTGGTAGTTCAAATTTGAAAGAAGTAGTTCATGATATAACAGAATACTTTTAAATAACATGTGTAGGAGTGGGGGTCTACTGACGTTTGCAAACTAAATAATACAAATACACTCAGGATTAGTAAACAATTAGATAAAACTGTAAGTAGTTTTTAGTTTAATATATATATATATATATAAATATATGTACATATACATATATTATATAGCAGTTTTAATTGATAATAATATTGGTTATATGCAATTTTTAATCTGACCTATAATAACGGAGATATACTTCAGAAGTAAAATGAAAATTAACTAATTTATCTATGCATAAACATTCACAACCATAAATTGATAAGGGAGTGGACTCATAAAAAGTGGAGTGTGCAGTGATGCAGAAGGCATTGGTATTCCTCACTGAATAAATAGTTCATACACAATCAGCGGTTTTCTCTCTCCTCTCTTCGCGAGAATCCAGTTTCATTTCTATGATATCAGTAGCCCATCTTGAAAACCATCATAATGTGTGCAGATATATTCCAAACTAGTTCATATAGGCTTAGGTGCGGGAGCTCCTGCATAAAAAGAAGTCCGTCACGCAGGGGCTGCGTAAACTAAGCAGATTTCGCATGTGAAGTTTTTCAATGGAGTAATCTCCATACTGGTAACACAACACCACCGTGATTAAATACAAACAGTAATGAGAAATCTTTCAGTTACTTAATTAAAATAAATTGCCAACTGAAACGGCTTCTGAATTGTAAGAATAATTTATATTTTACTATCTCAAATTTTAGTAGTCCAAGAACTAAAGAAAGGGGGGGGGGGCAGATGAACAGAACGTATTTGCATAAATCTCACAAAGTAACGAAGGTAAGGTAAGGTTAGAAACGATAAGTAAGGTTAGAAGTAGCCTCCCACCTGAGCCGAGCAGTTACGAAAATGGCCGACCCAATCCGAACTATGCTCGACCACAGACTTCATAAAAATGCAAATATCTCGGTTAATATTCAAGATGTAGAATAAATGTATATAACAATATTTATAGTAAATTTAATTTGCAATAAGATTGATTCTGTACAATTTTTCGATCCGACGTATAGTAAAGGAGATATTTCGAATTTTCGACAATCCTCCCCTCTAAACCCCCCCCCTCCCACTGGTTCGATTTCAGCCATTAATGAACTTGATCTGCCTTTTTACATAGAACGGTTAAATATCAAGTTTGGTAACGATCAAACAAAAACTGCGACCGCTAGAGCCTTAACAGACAAATATATAGATAGATAGATCTATATATATATATATATATATATATTATATATATATATATATATATATATATATATATATATATATATATATACAGTTTTGAACTGACCTCATTTTCGTCTTCTACTAGGTAGGATCGATGGACATTTGAAGAAAAATGTCGAAAATTCCGTCATGAGTACGACCTCAATAACTGATTTCCCTTGAGGGAAATCTGCTAATAAAATTTACAGGTAAAGAAAAGTTCAGTTTGTGAGCTCAGTCCCCACGGCCGAAATTGGCACTAAAGCAGGTTGCGCAATAAATTAATTCTATTCAGAATAGCAACTGAAAATTTGCATCAATTTAGAGTACACCGAGATAAGAGTTGGGTACTATAAGCCTCTTTCCAAAGAGGTTTCAGCGGCTGAGGGCTACGACAGTGATATTGTGAACTAACCGGAGTGACAGCCAGGACAGCATTATCAAAGCATCACTGGAAATATCATTCAGCTTTTTTTCTTTTTTTTAAGAATTTGCTTGCCTGGGCAGAAGAGTGGGATATTTCAATTAGGTTTTAAAAAATAACTTTCCAATGCTGAAAAACATGTTCTGAATACACTTCATCTAACTAGACATACCTTTGACATAGCTAATAATACATAAATGTTGACTAATTTTTGTTGTGATATCAATGCAAACGCCATTTCAAACTACTTTAACATTTGCAAGGTTTAAATAGCATACAGAGGAGTTTAATACCATTGGAGAAAAAAAATCGTCTATTTTATACATATATGTTGTTGCGAAAATTAAGTACTTGAAAATTACATATATGAAATCACGTATTTAAGAAGTACAAAGATAATAAAGGCACACCAGTAGGAACCAGTGGATTTAATTTTCCTTTAAGTATGAGTAATTAAACTTATGATTGTTTTGATCACAAATTAAAGATTTAGCAGATATTCCTTAAGGGAAATCACCTACTGATGGCATGATTTTCAAAAATTATTTGACAAGAACGTATAATGATTTATGCGACGGCCTCTCTGGATGGCACTAGACCAGCGCCCACCTATTAGCACAACCTCTCGGCCGGCAGTTAGTGAGTAGGTTCCAGGTTTTCTTATAACCAGTGCATTCATTGCAGCTTTAGTGAACAGTTCTTTTTAGTGCAGTGTTTTTGTTAAGATCAGTGCAGTGCCGAGTTCTTGTGAAGATCAGTGCAGTGCCGTGTTCTTGTGAAGATCAGTGCAGTGCCGTGTTCTTGTGAAGATCAGTGCAGTGCCGTGTTCTTGTTAAGATCAGTGCAGTGCCGTGTTCTTGTGAGGATCATTGCAGTGCCGTGTTCTTGTTAAGATCAGTGCAGTGCCGTGTTCTTGTTAAGATCAGTGCAGTGCCGTGTTTTATGAGGATCAGTGCAGTGCCGTGTTTTGTGAAGATCAGATCAGTGATCCATATGATCGTGAGTTATCAGTGCAACAAAATAGTAACGTTATTACAGCATAATGTGATTATTACAGAAGAATAGCATACCAAGTATGAAAAAGAGTGTAGTGTATCCTCAAATAAATTGTGAAGTGATAAAAACACTAAAGTTTGAGTATTTAATTTTGCGATCCATTAATAGCAGATTTTCCTCAAGGGAAATCAGCTATTGAGGTCGTACTCATGACGCGAGTTTCGAAAAATTTCTTCAAATGTCCATCAACCCTACCCAGGAGATGACGAAAAAGTCCGTCACGCAGGGGCTGCGTAAACTAAGCAGATTTCCCATGTGAAATTTTACAATAGAGAAATCTCCATACTAGTAACACAAAACCACCCTGATTAACTACAAACGGTAATGAGAAATCTTTCAGTTAATTAAAATAAACTCCCAACTGATACGACTGCTGAATTGTAAGAATAACTTATAGTTTAATATCTCAAATTTTAGTAGTCCAAGAACTAAAGAAGGGGGGGGGGTGGATGAACAGAACATATTCGCATAAATCTAACAAAGTAACGAAGGTAAGGTAAGGTCAGAAACGACAGGTAAGGTTAGAAGAAGCTACCACCTGAGCCAATCAGTTACGAAAATGCCCGATCTAATCCGAACTATACCCGACTACAGACTTCATAAAAATGCAAATATCTCGGTTAATATTCAAGATATAGAATAAATGTATATAACACTACTTATACTAAATTTAATTTGCAATAAGATTGATTCTGTACAATTCTTCGATACGACGTATAGTAACGGAGATACTTGGAATTTTCGACAATCCTCCCCTCTAAAACCTCCCTCCCACTGGTTTGATTTCAGCCATTAACGAACTTGATCTGTCTTTTTACATAAAACGGTTAAATATCAAGTTTCGTAACGATCAAACAAAAATTGCGACCGCTAGAGTGTTAACAGACAAATATATATATGTGTGTGTATATATATATATATATATATAATTTTGAACGGACGTCATTCCTGGGTAGGATCGATGGACATTTGAAGAAATTTTTCGGGGTGGTTAGGGGTGAGTACGAGCATGAGTACGACCTCAATAGTTGATTTCCCTTAAGGGAAATCTGCTAATAGTCGATGGTACTAAGTAATAGTTACATAATATTCTCATTATAATAATAAAAAAAAAAAATTGGTGCTTAGATATTCTCGTTTCTAAATTATGATCCTGTATCAATGCGAGAAGAAAGTTGTATTTTAGAACAGAGGAGTGGGGTAATACTCAAACAGAAACTATTGATTAACACAATGCTGTGTTTTAATTGAAGCAGGAATACTGAGATAATTAATGAGTCTGACATCATTAAAATAAAGCCTGTCAGATAAAGCGTTGTACTAAACTCCTGATATGTCGCACGTATTTAGTTATAATAGTTGAGAGGGAAGTTAGCAAGGGGCCAACCTAACCTATGTCATTAGCATTCCTCTGCTTAGCAAAACACCTGTCAGGGAAGGTTTCCTTACTCTCGGTGTGTGCATTGTGGATTTTAGACTGCTAATCCAACAGATATAACGAGAAATGAGTTATTCAACGATTTTATTCACTTCAGGACAAACGAAAGGATCTTTAGGTCTCAAAACTGATTTTCTTTATTCTTTTAGCAGATTTCCCATGAGGGAAATCAGCTACTATTGAGGTCGAATACATGACGCGATTTTCGAATGTTTTCTTTAAATGTCCATCGTTTCTACTTAGGAGATGACGAAAATGAGGTCCGTTAAAAATTCAATTTAATTTAATTTGCAATAAGATTGGTTCTATACAATTTTTCGATCTGACGTATAGTAACGGAGATATTTCGAACTTTCGATAATTCTCCCCTCTAAACCCTACCCTTTTATGAGCCCCCCTAAGGGTAATGAGATACCTATATGCAAATGCGTTCTGCCCCCCCCCTTCTTTTGTTCTTGAATTACTAAAATTTGAGTGACTGAGAAGAAAATTATTCTTGTAACTTGTGAATTACAGCGCTAGCTTTAAGCTTTAATTCTGTGGAGATTTATTAGAATTATATTGACTGAATGGAATATTTTTAAAGCATTGCTAATACCCAGGAGGGCGAAACGTCTGCTTTACGAAATAAAAGTCCGTCACGCAGGGGCTGCGAAAACTAAGCAGATTTTCCACGTGAAGTTATACAATAGAGAAATCTCCATACGAGAGACGAACAGTTACGACAAAGGGCAGAACTAGCTTTTGGAGGGAAATTCCGTCATATCTTATCGGCCCAAATTTAATGAAAATGCCAATATCACGGTTAATATTCAAGATAGAGAATAAATGTATAGAGCTATATTTATAGTAAATCTAATATACAATAAGATTGGTTGTATACACTTTTGTGATCCGACGTATGGTAACGGAGATATTTCGAATTTTCGAAAATCCCCCTCTAAACCTCCCCCTCCCACTGGTCCGATTTCAGCCATTAACGAACTTGATCTGACTTTTTGCATAAAACGTTTAAATATCGAGTTTGGTAACGATCAAATAACAATTGCGACCGCTAGAGCGTTAACTGACAAATATATATAATTTTGAACGGACCTCATTTTCGTCATCTCCTGGGTAGGATCGATGGACATTTTGAAGAAAACTTTCGAAAATCGCGTCATGAGTACGACCTCAATAGCTGATTTCCCTTAAGGGAAATCTGCTAAAAGAAATGCTGGTTTGAGGACTAAAGATCCTTTCTTTTGTCCTGAAATACATCAATACTGGGTCTCAGTAAGGATTAGATGCGATTGTATTTATGTTATTTATGCTGGTGGTGTGGGTGACGAATCGGGTTTATCAAGAGCATAACTTAGTGGTACCTCACAATATACTTGTAAGCCCTTTCATCTATTTACATTGCCATCTTGTGGAGAGTCGGAACCCGACAAGTGATGCTCTGCCCGTTTCATCCGTATTAGCTGGTCCTAAACTCTGAAGATGACATTGTAACTAGCCGATAGCGCTTATAAATATAAGTGAAAAGCTACAAAATTTGAAATCATAATAAACATGTTTTTATTTATGCGACGTAAATTTGTTCAAGGCGTAAATCTCCAATGAGCACACTATTTGATATTTAGGGTTCAAATAGAGCGTTACATAGTGTAACAGCTTATTGTTAATAGGGGGAGTAGTAGTGGGGGTTTAGTAATGGCCGAAAAATAAAAAAATGCCAATATTTCGGTTAATATTAAAGACAGCGGGACAACGAACATAATAACATTTATAGAAAATTACATTTGCAATAAGATTGGTTCTATACAAATTATCGATCAGACGTATAATAAATTCCCCCCTCTAAATTTCCCCCTCCTTTTTGTCCAATTTCAGCCATTTATCTTTATTTATCGAACTTGATCTTTATTTTTGCATAAAATGTTTAAATATCAAGTTTTGTGACGATCAAACAAAAATTACTACCACTGGAGCATTAACAGACATATATATATATATATATATATATATATATATATATATATATATATATATATATATATAGAGAGAGAGAGCGAGAGAGAGAAACTTTTGAAGGGACCTCATTTTCGTCATCTCCAAGGTTGGATCGATTGACATTTGAGGATATTTTTTGAAAATCGCGTCATGAGTATGACCTCGATTTTCCTTAAGTCGAATCTGCTGAAAATATTAAAAGAATCAGCTGGATCTGCGAAAGCTTCTAATTAAGACAAAAAAGAAAACAAGATAAGCATTCGTAACGAAAAATATCATTAAATCATCTTACGTAATGAGAAAAATATTGTTTTAGCCATTTGAAGGTCTTATTCTCTAGAGTAAACTGGGTCATAAAATTGTCCTTTAATTAATACAGTTGTAATTTCCCACTGTGGTAATGTAATAAGGGTGAGGAAAATAAAATAATTCTAATCTCTTCGTATTAATTAGAACTACAAAAGATTCGTTTAGAGCTAGAGCTTACGTTTACCATGAAAATATACACAGATCTGGTTATATTACATTCATTTGATCCAAGGTTGCAACGGATATGTTCTATAGGACCTTCAAATGAAATACTTCTAAATAGAGCGTTTAGCATGACCGCAAAATGTTTTTATTTTTGGTTTTTTAGTACCTTATGATGACATTTCAGTTCCAAAAGACGTTGTGCTTTAATAAACTACATGGTTGGAAGACTTTCTACTTATAAGACCTGTTTCTCCCTATCAGCAGTTCTGTAATCTTACATTTAGAAGTCCGTTACACAGGGGCAGTGCAAACGAAGCAGATTTCCCATATCCTGGTATAACAAGATTGTAATCTCATCTTGCCATCTTATTCTCTATTTTTATGAAAACAAAAAGATGTAAGGAGAGGGGGTACTGATGACAGAAAACATGCATGTGAATAACTCTCTTGAATGCTTGGGTTAAGAAAAAATGCATAGAAAAACACTTATAGAGAATCAATAGCTTAACAAGATATGTCCTATAACATTTATCAATTTGACTCCTAATAACAGAAATATCTTGCACTTTCGAATTCTCCCCTACACCCTCACTATTCGAGCACATATTTCCCTCATCAATAAATAAGATCTTTAATGTTGACTGAAACTGTTGAATATTGAGTGTGGTATAGATAAACTTCATCTCGGGTTAAGAACGAAAAATCTTAATTGTTGACGCCATCACGCATTTTCATGTGTCTCAAAGCAAAAGTTCAATGAAAACCATATTTGGTATTTAACCTTGCAATAATGTGGATCATGAAATAACAGATAATACGGCAAGAGTGGAGGTTTACAGGAACCCGGTTAATATGACATGTTTTTAAGCACAAAAAAAAGTATAGAATGCTTAATCAGAATGCGTTCCTTTATTCTTCACCTCATGAATTTAAAAATAAAAGCCTGTCTTATGAATTTTACCAAAAGCATTATGTTTAACACCTAACCTAACTATACCTTACAATTACAAATATATATAAATATCACAACCATTCATTATAATATTCACTCCCTAACATGACATTAGTATGAGTAAGGGCATACAGAAGGCTGAAAACTAAACTGAAACATGCAAATATCTCGGTTAATATTTATAATACAAAAAATATGTTATTAACAGCAAATTATATGATATTCAATTTGCAACAGGATTGGTTATAGACATTTTTTCAATCCGACGCATGATAACACAGATATTTTGAATTTTAGAATTTCTCCTGTAAAACCACAATCACTGAACGGATTTTGAACGTGATCTTCAATTTTTCTGTGATTATAAGTGAATGGTCCCAGTCGCGAAATGCGATTATTGTATGAATAAATAAATAAATACTTTAATTAATAAAAAAAAATAAATATCGAGTTTGGCATTGATTAAATAATAATTGCGATCGCTTGGAACAATTTTTAGTCGTCCTGAGTTACGTCATCTCCTTGGTAGGATCGATGAATATTTGAAGAAACTTTTCAAAAATCGCTTCATAAGTACAACCTCCATAGCTGATTTTCTCTAAGGTAATCTACTACTAGGAGTACTTTACGTTTACTAGGAGACATGTGGTATCGGATTTTCAATTATAAATACAGACCTTTATCTTAATGGTCTCAGGAGTGTTATGTAATCAAAATAAGACCAACAGATACCGCAATGAAATAAAACATTCCGTAAAGCATTTGATAATTAAGAGCTAAAAAATAAGTCTGTGTCCCGTTGCTGGTAGAAATGAAAGTCCCCCTGCCGGAGGCGGAAGAGCGGAGATAGTTGGTTTAGGAGCCCGTTTACGTCGTGGTTTACAGCAGGACAGCCATAACAAGGACCATCTGACCCTCTTCATGAAAATTTCAGGGCTCGCCCCGAGTAATCCCAGCAAAGCAGTAACGCGCGTTATGTTATATCCGTCAGGCCCCAACGGCTCCTTCCCAGTCCATCTCTTCCACAACGCATCTGATCATTCGCCACATCTGACGCTTTATAAACCTCCATATTGCCGCTGTTCCTCCTTTTATGAAGAGGACTTAGGACGAATTCTCCCGGCCATATTGGACCATAAAGACCTCGAGAAGAAAAGCAGTTAACGTTGACTTAATGTGGAAACCAGAAATTAATATTTTATCACAATTACAAATATACTAGTACTACTACACATATATACTATTATTTATACTGGCCACTTATTAAAGAGTTAAGAACACGGCCGACAGACTTCATTGGTTGATAGATTGGGTAATACTAAAAGACTTACGTAAAATACTACAAAACGTATGTCACTCTTCCCATATCATCTTACCACATAGTCTCTATTTCTACATAAAATAACGAAGATATTTTGAATTTTACAATTGCCTTCTGAACTCTCCCCCCCCATTCCTGCTCCGATTTCAACCATTAACTATTATGACCTTGGGTGTTGAATGAAATAGTAAATTATTGAGTATGGTCTTGAAGAAATAAACGTTTTCCAGTTAAGAACGTACAAACTTAAACGGAGACGTTATTGCACAACAGGAAAAGTTTAATGAAAGCAATATTTGCTATTTAAGCTACCAATAAAGTACTTCATGATGCAATATCCTATTCTTAATCCGTCATTAGCAGGAGAAGGGAGGAGGGGTGACAGAAAGCTGAAAACTATAAAATGCAAATAATTCGGTTAATAGAGCAAATACGTTCATAGCAATATTGATACGCAAGGATTTTAATTTAATGAGTTCGTCACTAAATAAATTCATAATGCCCAGGAGGGAATCGAACCCGCCATCCTAGATATACAACGTGTTTTAAGGCAACGCCCTTGGCCGCTTATCTAGTTATTGTTATAATACCAATAGGCCTATTTCAGATTTAAAATGTTCATAACGTTCATGGTACACTAAGTTACAGGGTTTAAGTGAAAGTTATGTATTAGGACCGATAATATATATATATATAGTTCATCCTTGGTATATTTGCTAAAATTGTATCCGTAACCAATTTCATCTTGTTTGTTAGCCACTATTTGCTAAAATTGTATCCGTAACCAATCGTATGCTATAATTCACTGGCGGACTGTATTTCAAACTGAATATAAATTAAAAACATATGATTTTTTAAAAATAAACAATAATAATATTAATGGGGCTCAGGTTGGCCATGCGAGTTAAAGCATTGACCTTTGTCTCGCATGGTAAACCTAGAGTGGCAAGTTCGATTCTTGCCTGGGCAAAGGTAATTATTTAGTGACGAAATTCATTAAATAACATCCTAATATCCCACCCTGGCTAGAGAGAGAGAGAGAGAGAATGAGAGAGTGAGAGAGAGAGAGAGAGTAAGAGAGAAAGAGAGAGAATGAGAGAGAGAGGTAGAGAGAGAGAGTGAGAGAGAGAGAGTGAGAGAGAGAGAGAGAGTAAGAGATAAAGAGAGAGAAAGAGAGAGAGAGAGAGAGAGAGAGGAGAGAGAGAGAGAGGGGGAGAGAGGAGAGAGAGAGAGAGAGAGAGAGAGAGAGAGAGGAGAGAGAGGAGAGAGAGAGAGAGAGAGAGAGAGAGAGAGAGAGAGAGAGAGAGAGAGAGAGAGAGAGAGAGAGAGAGAGAGAGAGAGAGAGAGAGAGAGAGAGAGAGAGAGAGAGAGAGAGAGAGAGTGAGAGAGAGAGAGAGAGAGAGAGAGAGAGAGAGAGAGAGAGAGAGAGAGAGAGAGAGAGAGAGAGAGAGAGAGAGAGAGAGAGAGAGAGAGAGAGAGAGAGAGAGAAGCGGAAAGTTTAACACACTCGAGTGGTTTATTATCAGAATTTATGTTGTAATATTACCAGGCTGGAGGCACATAAATGCTCAGCAAACGATATAAGCTGTGAAAACACTGTTTTACCAGCACCCAAATTAAAACAGTACACGTTGTATGTCAACAACACGCACCCCACTTCTAAATATCAACCTTACTGGGAGCATTGGGGGTTGGATTGTGGTTTAGCAGAGCATACTATGGATATGATAAAATAATTTATACCATTAATAAAACATACGTTACTCTAAAAACTCATTAATTTTATATTTTATAGTCAAGAATGCTTTGAGTACAGACAGAAGGCAAGTGGTATTTCGCTGTTGAAAATTTGATAGAAAGTTCTGTTCTAATTCTACCCTTCGTGCTAATCAAACTAAGATTATCTGATTTCGGCACCATATAAATTTCCTGTACTTCTATTAAATTAAGTAAGTAAAATGTTTAATTGCCCATCATTAAATATTCTATTTGAAAGTAATGTATGATGTCACAGCTCCAATTCATCAGATTGTGATAAACCAAAATATTACTATGCAAATCATTCATACCTCTGTTCAGTATAAATAAATTTTGATTTCCATTTTTGTTTATGTCCCACTCCACCTCCTACATCTTGGTTAGTAAGAAATATTTCTCTATCTAATATATATTCTTCTTTCTAACTTACATACTATAAAGTAAACAGTTTCATTAACAAAATATTATATTGGACGTAACACATAAGTCCAAAAGAAAAGTTACGAAACTATAAATAATAACAGTTCGGAGTAGCCTTGCCCTCCTCCGAGAAACTATCGTGTACACTGGTGTTTCTAGACACTGCCGTGCTAAACCACTGATAACATAAGCCTGAAGTTCAGTAATCGATATATCTACATACTGGTAACACAACACCACCGTGAATATTAAGTTGTATAAATACAATCGGTAATAAGAAATGTTTCAGCCAATTTCAATAACCTGCCGACAGGTAGCGTTAGAAATGTAAACAAACAGGACTTCCCACCTCACACCGGAAAGAAAAACAATTACTGAAATATATCAGAATATAACCTATTAATTTCATTAGGAACTATACACTATATCTAGTACTGTCATTAATAATGAGTCAGAATAATTGTTATCTCAAACAATCAAATTTTAGTGATCCAAAATCTTAAGACGGAAGGGGGGGATCACCAGGACATATTTGCATGTATCTCGTATAATAAAGGTCTCTTGAATATAATTTTTGGTATTTAAACTTCGAATAATGTGATTTATTATGTAGCAGAGTATTGTTTATGTAACATGAGTAGAAGTGGGAGTTTCCTGAATGCTGAAAACTGAAAAATGCAAATATCTCTGTTAATATTCAAAATAATTAGAGATTGAGTGCAGTGGCGGCCCGCGTATAGGCACTGTGTGCAGCACCCTCATTTCCACCTTGATATTATCTATAACATTTAATATAATGAGCCTTTTTTTTTTTAATTCTTTCTTTATACTTGTATAATATATAATCCTTAACTTAATGCAGTAACCATCCCCCAGTTTATGGAAAAACGTTACAAAAATCTTTGCATGGAACTGTAGGCTTCACAGTTCCTGTTGCGAGGTGTTTGGCTGTTGTGCGCATGCCCTAAAAGGAAGCTCCACAAGGGTTAGAGAGCACTGTCGTTCCCGCATTGCCGACCGAATAGGTTAAGCTTGAACTGTAACCATTTAGGTTAAAGTAAGTAAAAAATGTTTGATTTTGTTCTTTTAGGATTTTATCAAGTTTCTGAATAAATTTTCTTTCTTTTTATACATGTTTGTTACCTTTTACATAATTTTAAAACAAAGGCTAAACATTTTCTGGAGCAGCACCCCCACTAATTTTAGCTACGAGCCACCACTGATTGAATTTTCATAACAATAATTATAGTTCATTTAATTCTCAATAACATTGGCTCTATACCTACACTTTTTCGTATAGTAACAGAGATATCTCGAATTTTCAAAAACTTTAACCACCTCTAACCCTCTTAGCCGATTTCAGCCATTAACGAAATTGATCTCTCTTTTTACATAAATCGACTAAATATCAAGTTTAGTAACGACCAAACAATAATTGTGTCCGCTTGAGTATATATATAATTTTGAGTGGACCTCATTTTTGTCATATCCTGGGTTGTATCGATGGACACTTGAAGACACTTTTCGAAAATCGCATAATAGCTCAATAGCTGATTTCCATTAATGGACATCTCCTAGTATAGATCAGATTATTTAGAACAGACTATATCCTAGGTCGATATTATTAAAATTTTATCTAGCTTTATCTCAGCTTTTTTATCAACTACTTTTTTCCCCTATTTTTAATTATAGGAATGCTTTCCTTTATATTCCGCTTGGTTTCTTTCTTTGTCAATGACCATTACTTTTTTTAAGTTAAATGTGTGTCTCTCGATAAAAGCGTGATCAGTGAAAGAGGTTTTACTTTCTCCATTATCAATATTCGTAGAGTGCTGCTTTCTTTTATTTTTGAGTATTTGTACTAATTTCCTTATACAACACTTGTCCCAACCTTAACAATTCATTTTATATATGTATTTTATTTTTTGTATTTAATTAATGTTTGTTCCTACAACTGGTCTCGATTTATCCTAAAAATATTTTCAATTTGGTTTTCATTATTCCAAGAAATCTTTCCTGTTCCTACACAAATGTTTCTTATTTGGTTTGAAATTAATGGCTTGTACTCAAATGGAATATACCTTTCTTACGTTGATGTATACGTATTTATTGGGGGTTGCTGTTTCACACATTGGTCAAATATATATTTATTGAAAGTACGATGAGATAAATTTTCTTTTTTTTTATAAGTGTATTTCGCGGTTTCAAATATTATAAATTGTTGCTGGAATCAATTAAAATTTATAATTCATGTGTCTTCCTAGAATGCATTCATTTTCTTCAGAACTTATTTTATGCTTCCAGCTATATTTGGGCAGATTATTGTTGTTTCCTTCTCCTTTTTTTTCGCTTATAAATATAGGAAAAAAGTCCGCCACGCAGGGGCTACGTAACTAAGCAGATTTCCCACGTGAAGTTATACAATAGAGAAATCTCCATATGAGAGCCGATCAGTTACGGAAACGGCCGACCTAGCTTTTGGCGGCAAACTCACTCGTGCGTTAGCGCCCACATTTAATAAAAATGCAAATATCTCGGTTAGTATTCTAGATAGAGAAAAAATGCATAAGACAATATTTATAGTAAATGTAATTTGCAATAAGATTGGTTCTTTACAATTTTTTGATCCGACGTATGGTAACGGAGATATTTCGATAACTCCCCCCCCCCTTTTCCCGTCCTGTTGCAGTCATTAACGAACTAGATCTGTCTTTGTTCATAAAACGTTTAAATATCGAGTTTGGTAACGATCGAGAGAAAATTTCGTCCGCTAGAGCTTTAACAGACAAATATATATATATATATATATATATATATATATATATATATATATATATATATATATATATATAATTTTGAACGGACCTCATTTTCGTCATCTCTGGGTGGGGGATCGATGGACATTTGAGGAATTTTTCGAAAATCGCGGCATGAGTACGACCTTAATAGCTGATTTCCCATCAAGGTAAATCTGCTAAAAACGTTGTTAATTAAAAAAAACGAAATTGAACGTTTGAATCATATTTTATTTGTCCCATGTTATGGACGTAGTTCGAAATAATTGGACCTTGCTTTAGATAATTTCATTCTTATTGCTCATGAATGAGTTCATGTTTGACGAATGAGGTATAATATCGCTTAAAGAAGCAATTTTAGCAGATTTCCCTTAAGCTAAATCAGCTATTGTGGTCGTACTCCATGACTCGATTTGTCTGCAGTATGTAGATTTATCTATTATTAAACTTCCTGCGGGAAATCTCCTTAGTTTCCGCATCCCATGCGTGACTGGCTTCATATGTGACCAGTGGGAGAGGGGTTAAGAGGTGGGATTTTCGAAAATTTGAAATACCTCAGCTACTATACGTCAAATCGAAAAATTGTACAGAATCAATCTCATTGCAAATTTAATTTACTATAAATATTGTTATATACATTTATTCTCTATCTTGAATATAAACCGAGATATTAGATTTTTTTTTTAAGTGTGTGCGAATAACGGACGTGATGAAATCGGCTGATGTAGGTCAAATTCGTGAGTTTCCGTCGAAAGCTAGTTCGGCCGTTTCCGTAACTGTTTGGCATTCGTGAAATTGGTATAGAGACTCGTTACTACTACTGTTATTGGTATGAAGATTACTCTATTGTAAAATTTCACGTGGGAAATCTGTTTAATTTACGTGACGTACTGTTTAGCAGATTTCCCTCAAGGGAAATCAGCTATTTGAGGTCGTACTCATGATGCGAGTTTCGAAAAATTTCTTCAAATGTCCATCGATCCTACCCAGGAGATGACGAAAAAAAGGTCCGTTCAAAATGTTATATATAATATATATATATATATATATATATATATATATATATATATTTGTCTGTTTAACGCTCTTAGCGGTCGCAATTTTTGTTTGATCTTTACCAAACTCGGTAATTTGATCGTTTTATGTAAAAAGGAAGAACAAGTTCGTTTAATGGCTGAAATCCGACTAGTGACCAGTGGGAGGGGGGGTTTTAGAGGGGAGGATTTTCAAAAAATTCGAAATATCTTCGTTACTATACGTCGGATCGAAAAAATAATTTTTGATTTTATATCATCAATCTTATTGCAAATTATATTTATTATAAATAATGTTATGTACATTTATTCTGTATCTTGAATATTTACCGAGATATTTGCATTTTTCTCTTTTCAGCTTCTGAGCTGTTTTCGGCTAACTTCGGGTCTAGTCGTGAGTTTCCGTCAAGAGCTAGTTCGGGCCGTTCCGTAACTGTTCGACTCTCTATTCTGAAATTTCTCTATTGTAAAACTTCACGTGGGAAATCGGCTTAGTTTACGTGACTTACTTTTTTACTTTCAGCTTGCTGACGGTAGTTTTAGATGTACACCTAACCCGCACGGTACCCCAGTAAGAAGCAATATGATTGAATATTTTAATTAAGACAAATTTACTCATCTTTCCACCTCAGTTACTGTTTAATTATTTAGAGTAATTTTCTCTCGTCAATTTAATCCGCCAATTAATTAATTTGAACGACAGTTAAAATTGATGATGCCTATAAGCCGAGCAAATAACTGGGATCGTAAAAATATCCTCGAATTTCCTTAATCATGGCTAATATTGATAAATAATCTGAGAATTTAACCCAAAACTCCTGGAAAACAATAGTGCAGACCTCTATAACTTATAAAACTCTATCTAATAAGAGTTGGCAAAACTAATCAGAGTTATTACGTCACTGGGATGATAGAGATATAAAGTCATCACATTTTCATCACATTTCATCATATTTTCTATTTCCACTCCCTCTACAAACATACGAAAACAAGAGACAGTTTAATTCGGTGAGTTATTCAGTGGCATAAATGTCTCATGTGAAGATCGTATGCCTAGGCATATGGATTTATTAAAACGAAGAAATAACAATTACTCAGAGAAAAAACTAAATAACAATAGTGAGAAATGCGTTATATAATATTGGATTGGTTGAATAATGGTTTTCGATGCGTAATTATGAAGATAAAAAGATTTTTTTCTGTAATCGTTGAATAATGGTAACATTACTAAACTGAAATGAGTGAAGAAAATGGAACATTTTGCAATAGAGTGAAGAAAGTGAATTGCCTTCTTAATTAGTAATAAGTATAAATTAAAAAATAATTTGAAGTGGGAAATTAAATGCTTTTAAATGTTTCTTAACATTGTAAGAATTTAATCTTTGTAAGAACCCTGAAGCGAACTCAGCTATTGAGGTTGGACTCATGACGGAATGTTCGCCCATTGTCTTCAACTGTCCAGCGCTCCTACTTAGTAGCTGACGAAAATGAGGTCCGTTCAAAACTGTATATATATAGATATATATATATATATATATATATATATATATATATATATATATATTTGTCTGTTACCGCTCTAGCGGTCGCAATTTTCGTTTGATCGTTACGAAACTCGAAATTTAGTCGTTTTATGTAAAAAGAAAGATGAAGTATGTTAACGGCTGAAATCGGACCAGGGAGAAGGGGGGTTTAGAGGGGAGGAATTTTGAAAATTCAAAATATCTTGGTTACTATACGTCGGATCGATTAATTGTATAAAAACAACATTATTACAAATTAAATTTGATATAAATATAGATCTATACATATTTTCATTATAATGAGTATTAACCGAGATATTTGTATTTTTGTAATGAGTTCCGCTTTCAGTAAACCCCCTCTCCTACTAGGGACATATTAATAGTAAGCTGATATCTCATGAACCACCTCATTGTTATGTTAAATACAAAATATTGTTTTCAACAAAGCTTTATTTTAAGGGGTACAAACAAATACGTTCTGTTGACCCCCCCTCCCTTTTTTTCTAGGACTACAAAAATCTGAGTTATTGAGATAGAAATTATTTTGATTCATTTCAAATTACTCCACTAGCTATGGTAAATAGTTTCCAATAAAATTAATATTTTATATTCCGATATATTTCTTTAATTGTTTGTTTTTCCGGTCTATCTATCGCTACTGCGCTACAAGGTTGGCTAACCTGTTATTTTACAATCCAGCCGTTTTACATTGTAGGGACTATTAACTTATATTGTAAATTCACTGAAAGATTTCTCATTGCCGTTTTTAATTATTCACTAATATTCACGGAAGTGTTACCTGTATGTATATTTATCTATTGTAAACCTTCGCTGGCTAACCTGCTTGTTCCTTAATCATGTGAAAATCTCATAACCGTCTGAATCGTATTTTGCACCCCCCTTTCTGTTTTCTTCCCGGATTCCTAAATTTGGAATGGTTGTGATTAAAATTATTCTGGTTTATTATTAATTACAGTACTAGATATAATAAATAATTATGAATAAAATTTATAACTTATATTCAAATATATTTCCGTAATTGCTTATATTTCCGGTAAAAGCTGGCTAACCTGATTGTTTACAACTCAGCTATCAGGAAACTTCTTTCCATTTGACTTGCCCTTTATTTGTTTACTTAATATTCACCGCAGTATTAAGTCTTACAAATAATAGATATTCTGTGGTACTATTTAGTGTTGGTGTAATAAGTGTTCAGAGCGCTGCTATCATTAAAGGTAAGTCCATCTTTTGTGTTCTTGTTGTTTTTTTGAGATAGAATTGCTTTTAATTTAATATCGGAGCCTAACGGACGAAAGTTACTTTCCCGCCAAAACCTAGTTTGGCTGTTTCCTTGACTGGCTCGGCTCACGTGAAGTTTCTCTATTGTAAAAATTCCATCATGAGTACAAACCTCCTAAGGGAAATCTGCTAAAATGTAATCCGTTTAGCTTGTACAATATACTTCCAAGAACAATGTCAAAAAAAAAGCACTTTAAAAGGATAAATAAAAAAATTAATGTCATTCGGATAATGAAAATATTGGAATATTACTTCCAATTACTTTAACGTACAGGTGAATAATATAAAACCTTTAAATATAGCCTGGATTCTGCAAATCTATTATGAAAAATAACATAAGATTTTGCTGTCCAAAATATTAGCAAGAAAATTGACTTACGTGGTTGCTCCTCTTCCCATACAATTTTTATATTTCCCTTTCATCTATCCATACCTACATATTTTTATGTAATATATGACTAGAATATTAGAAGTACACAGTGAAACCCCTAGTCGACCAGTAATGGTGTACTTATACGTATACGTAACAATAAACACTTTAGATAAATCATTAAACAAACATACGAGGTTCCTGATCAACCCTCGATATATTGATTAAATTTATTTGCTTTTTTTATTGTACTTATAACTATTTGTAGAATAAGGAACACCTCATTTGTCCCAACTCATTAACAAAGAAGGAATTAAATTAAAATCTTAATATGCTAATTCCCAACTGACACGTTTGCCCTTGTCTCAATTATTACTATTTTCCAATATATATAAATGTATATTTAATATTCGTTTCAAATAACCTGCATATCTGATGCGAATTCCATAGAAGTGGGACAGCTAATATTAGTATTTGTATTACTAGTTGCAAATCAATAATGTATAATAATAAATTTTAATGTAAGTTAACTGAGTTAGATCCATATTTTTATAAGGTTTTCTCTTTTCTACTTGGTACAATTTCATATGTAATTATAAATGAAGGGTTTAAGTTAACCATCCCTGTTAAAACACTCGTAAATGTACCTGTATTACTTGAGTAGTTATTTTTCCACACCAGTAGAAATGTATTTATTGAAAAAAATCCTTCGTTACACCTTTCGTGTACGTAACCCGTAACATAGTAGCATAAAAGAGTAAGTTAACAATAGCAAAATTATAATTGAGCTTTTTATGACATAAATTATTACTTAGATATGTATTTGATCTTTACACATAGTTCTCCAAGAGTGTTAAATGAATATAAACAAAAAATTCAAAAAGTCCGTCACGCAGGGGCTGCGTAAAGTAAGCAGATTTCCCTCGTGAAGTTTAGTAATAGATAAATATACATACTGCTAACACATCACCGTGAATAAATACAAACGGAAATAAGAAATGTTTCATCCAATTTCAATAACCTGCCAACAGGAAGCGTTGGGTTAGAAATGTAAACAAACGGGTCTGCCCATTGAAACACAGGAAAGAAAAACAATTACAAAAATATATCAGAATATAATATATTAATTTTATTGAGAGCTATTTACGATATCTAGTTCTGTAATTAATAATGAGTCAGAATAATTGTTATCTCAATCAATAAAATTTTAGTAGTCCAAAACCTTAAGACGGGGGGGGGGGTCACCAGAACATATTTGCATGTATCTCGTATAATAAAGGTCTCTTGAATACAATATTTGGTATTTAAGATTCAAATAATGTGATTTATTATGTAGCAGAGTATTGTTTATGTAACATGAGTAGAAGTGGCGGTTTGATGATGGCTCAAAACTGAAAAATGCAAATATCTCGGTTAATATTCAAGATAGAGAATAAATGTATATAACAATATTTATAGTAAATTTAATTTGCAATAAGATTGGTTCTGTACAATGTTTCGATCCGACGTATAGTAACGGAGATATTTCGAATTTTCGAAAATCCTCCCCTCTAAACCCCCCCGTCCTCCCACTGGTCCGATTTCAGCTAGTTCAGTTAACGTACTTGATCTTTCTTTTTACATAAAACGACTAAATAACGAGTTTGGTAACGATCAAAACAAAAATTACGACCGCTAGAGCGTTATATATATATATATATATATATATATATATATATATATATATATATATATATATATATATATATATACACACAGTTTTGAACGGACCTCATTTTCGTCATCTACTAGGTAGGATCGATGGACATTTGAAGAAAAATTTCGAAAATTCCGTCATGAGTACAACCTCAATAGCTGATTTCCCTTAAGGGAAATCTGCTAAAACGGTAAGATTCTATACAGAATTATAATTTTAAAAAGAAGTCCGTCATGCACGGGCTGAGTTAACTAAGCAGATTTCCAACGTGGAGTTTTACAATAGAGAAATCTCCCTAATAATATCAGTAGTAGTAAGGGCTCTCTAAACCTATTCATGAGGGACGAATAGTTACGAAAACAGCCGCACTAGCTCTGGGTGGAGAGTCCCGAACATAGCCGACTCCTGCCGTCCACACACACAATAAAAATACAAATATCTCGGTTAATACTCAAGATACAAAAAAAAAATGTATAGAACAATATTTATAGTAAATTTAATTTGCAATATGATTGATTCTTTACAATTTTTCGATCTGATGCATAATAACGTATTTCGAATTTTCAAAAATTTCCTCTCTAAACCCCCCCCCCTACCACTGGTCCGATTTCAGCCATTAACGAACTTAATCTTCCTTTTTACATTAAACGATTAAATATAAATATACTTTGGTAACGATCAAACAAAAATTGCGACTGCTAGAGCGCTAACAGACTAATATGTGTGTATATATATATATATATATATATATATATATATATATATATATATGTATATGTATATATATATATAATTTCGAACGGACCTCATTTTCGTCATCTCCTGGGTAGGATCGATGGACATTTGAGGAAATTGTTCAAAACTCGCGTCATGAGTACGACCTCAATAGCTGATTTCCCTTAAGGGAAATCTGCTAAAAAAGGAGCATTAAAAATAAATTAAATTGAAATTAATGGTGCATAGATGTTTTGGTCTAAAGGCCTCATAAGTTATTTAAATCTAGGTTCCTATACCTCAAAAAAAAACGTCAACATTTTAGCCGTATTAGATTGAATTGCTTTTTTTCTTATAATTTTTGCCCGTATAAGAACTGAATAGTGTTTAAGGAAAGCTTAAGAACAGACGAAGATAGATTTATGAATCGTTAGATAGAAGAAATCATTTTTGTTAATTGCCAAATTTCAACAAGAAGTGGTTAAAAAATTGCGTAAAATGCAAAAATTTTCACATTTAAATAATTACAACTTTAATTACTCAACACTCATTTATGGTATTCACAAAGTCCAAAAGTGGACTGAAATTATGAATGTTTAATGACAATTGATGAAAAAATAAAACGATTTCAAACTATATTATGAATGGTTGAAAAGAATTTCTAAGAAAGTGTAATCATAGGAGAAGAGTCTAAATAAACAATAGTTAATTAGATAAAAGACTTAATCAAACCTGTTAAATTGAATAGAGTGGTAGTGAGTTAAACAAACCTCTATAAATAAGAGGTGTGAAACAGGCTCGAGTAAGTGAATAATTTATTACTTTAAGAAGTGAAAATGGTTAGAAAGGTGTCTGCAATTTTTCTCCACTTTCATCCCCAGTGTCTGATTTCAGATTCTATTTCTCCTTTCCCTTTCTCTTAGCTTCAGCCCGTTTTAACAATAAAGGAGATTCTAAGATTCCTGAATTACGGATGTTAAAACGGAATACAACTCAAGGGAGGGGAAGTTGGGCACAATTTGCTCCGGAAGGGCATTTAAGAATTTGATTTCTTCCTTCATTCAATTAATTTTTGCCATACCTTAAAATGCGAGGCCTTGTTATTTTCTACACGATCAAAAAATTCTCTTATATCATCTATTGCTATATACAATATATCGAAATATATATTTACCTTCGTTCCAAATAACCTGCATATCTGGTGCGATTGCCATAGAAGCAGGGCAACTGATATTAGTATCATTATTAAAAGATGAAAATCGATAATGAATTCTAATAAATTTAATTATAATAAAAGTTAAATCTATTAGATGCATTGTATATGTGACATATAGGAAGATGAAAATTCTCATAAAGTTTTCTCTTTTATACTGTGTATAATTGCAATTATAAATGAAGCGAGTAAGTTAGGCATCCATGTATTTTTCCTTCATTTAATTAATTTTTGGCGTAACTTAGAATGGGATGCCTTGTTATTTTTTTCATGATCAGAATTGGAACCGTGTGATACAGTTCCATTCAGTCACCAGAGTAAATCACAAATTAACGATTTGCAAAGAAATCTGTCATTTTCTGTCACCGGTGCTATTGAGTCATTTTCAGTTTCACGTTGACACCTACATTGACAGAAACCTTGGCAATGTAGGTATTTCCTTAGAAAATGTATTATTATGGGTTCGTGAAACTCATAGCTTCTCGCTCGGTTGAGTTTCAGAACTCTCTCGTCTTCTTATCAATAATTTTCAATTAAAATCCTAATATTTTTCAGTTTTTCCTAACATAAAATTGCCAATTTTGCATATCCTCTAATGTTCTTCATCATTATGCACTTTAAACATATCAGTATTTAGAAACAAATCCCTTATAACTATTTTACAGCTTTAATATCAGTTTTGGGAAAGTTAACTCAGTATTTATATCCATTAAAGGAGTATTTAATATATGTTTAGCGTGTCATACTATCCTAAATGTGGGTTGTAGATGAGATACAAACAAGGAAGAAAAAGAAGGGTACAACTAGTTCAAATTCATTTTCATTTTTTTCTTCATACTCCTCGCCATTTTGACAGATTTCTCATAAGGGAAATCAGCTATTGAGGTCATACTCATGACGCGATTTTTGAAATTTTTCTTCAAATGTCCATCGCTTCTACCTAGAAGATGACGAAAATGAGGGTCGTTCAGAACTGTATATATGGATATATATTGAATATATATATTTGTCTGTTACCGCTCTAGCGATCGTAATTATTGTTTAATCGTTACCGAACTCCATAATTATCCGTTTTTTGTGAAATGAAAGATCAAATTCATTAACGGCTGAAATCGGACCATTGGGAGGGGGGGTTTAGAGTGGGGGATTTTCGAAAATTCGAAATATCTCCGTTACTGTACGTCGGATCGAAACATTGTATAAAACCAATATTGCAAATTAAATGTACGTTACTATAATTATTGATTGTACGTTTATTCTCTGTCTTGAATATTGACCGAGATATTTGCATTTTTCAGCAAACACCCACTTCTATTCATGTTACATAAACAATATTCTGTTATGTAATAAAACACATCATTCGAAGCTTAAATATCAAATTTTGTATTCAAGAGACCTTTATTATACGAGGTACATTAAAATATGTCCTGGGGACCCCCCCCCCCTGTCTTAAGGTCTTGTATTACTAAAATTAGATGGATTGAGATAACAATTATTCTTACTCATTATTAATTACTGTACTAGATATAGTAAATAGTTCTCAATAAAATTAATATGTTATATTTCAGTAATTGTATTTTTTTCCGACCTGAGGCTGGCAGACCTGTTTGTTTACATTTCTAACGCTTCCAGTTGGCAGGCTTTTGAAATGACTGAAACAATTCTCATTTCTGTTTGTATTAATTCACTTAATATTCACGGTGGTGTTGTGTCACCAGTATGTAGAATTATCTATTACAGAACTTCAAGAGGGAAACCTGCTTAGTTTACGCAGCCCCTGTGTGACGGACTTTTTGTATTTAACTTTTATTTCATCTCACCTTCACATATGTTTCGTTTATCAAGGTTCGCTTCGTGCAAAGGTAATATCATATTATAAATAAGTGATTCTTTAGTATTATTCTGTTTCATTAACAATTACAGCATTAGCTAAAGTAAATAGTTTTCAATAAAATTAATGTTTTATATACAGACATCATTCATTTACGATTTTTCTTTCTTTCCAGTAGAATTCAGGTTGGATAGCATGTTTGTTAACAATTCAGAAGCTTTCCGTTGTAGAGTTACTAACTCGTAACTGAAATTCACTTAATATTTGGGGTGGTGTTTCCAGTATGTTTATTTATCTATTGGAAACCTTCGCTTGGGAAATCTGCTTAGTTTATGCAGTCCCTGCGTGATTTTTTAGCAGATTCCCCTCAAGGGAAATCAGCTATTGAGGTTGTACTCATGACGGAATTTTCGAAATTTTTCTTAAAATGTCCATCGATCCTACCTAGTAGATGACGAAAATGAGGTCCGTTCAAAACTGTGTATATATATATATATATATATATATATATATATATATATATATATATATATATATATTTGTCTGTTACCGCTCTAGCGGCCACAATTTTTGTTTGATCGTTACCAAACTAAATATTTAGTCGTTTTATGTAAAAAGAAATATTAAGTTCGTTAACGGCTACGATCGGACCAGTGGGAGGGGGGTTTAGAAGGGAGGATTTTCGAAAATTCGAAATATCTCCGTTACTGTACGTCGGATCGAAAACATGTACAGAATCAATCTTGTTGCAAATAAAATTTACAATAAATAGTGTTGTATACATTTATTCTCTATCTTGAATATTAATCGAGATATTTGCATTTTTATTAAATCTGGCCGGCTAACGGACGAGAGTGACTTTCCTGCCAAAAGCTAGTTCGGCCGTTTCCTGACTGCTCTGCTCTCGTGAAATTTCTCTATTGTAAAACTTTACGTTGGAAATCTGCTTAGTTTACGCAGCCCCTTCGTGACGGACTTTTTTATTTTACTAACTTTGAACATCTGCATTTTTTGGCGTCGCTCTGACAGGCGTAACAATTAAAATCATATCTGCTAACTGGAATATTGTAGGTCGAGTTATTGAGCGTATTATTCATTAAAGTCTTGTTATAGCAGTACGATTAATTAATATGACATAGTCTGATGTTCAAGAATGGAAACAGAAATATAACAGTATTTTTCAGAATAATTGGAAACTTCCACTTTGTTAACATAGCTAAGTGATTTCTCGAGCCAGTTTTCGATGCACAGCCAACTGGGAGTTTTGTATATTTGTTGACTTGAAATCGAATCGTATGAATAATTTATTACCAATTTCTCTCGGGAGCAGGGAATCAAATGCTCTACGCGTAGGTTAATGTATTCCATGAAGAGCGTAAGTATAAGGCATAAATAAATATTTGAGTGGAGGAACAAGTGTGGATGCCGAGAGGGGCCGATGTAATTTTTTCTTCTCATCCTTTCGGGGGAAAACTCCATCTTGTAGAGAACCGATTTAGCCCGACATGACAAATAATGTATGTGTTTGGGGCCGGATGGCGACGAGGGGAGGTCTAACCTATTACCCTATACACCTTAAACCAAGATATTCTCGGGAAGTTTTTATTTTATTTTTAAAACCCCTTCTGCTTTACGCACCTTCAACACCCTCAGCTTTTTTACTTCGATACCTTGGGGCTGAAGCAAATATGTAATAACCACTTAAGCATTATAACTAGGGATGGGTATCGAACTACAAAACATCGATTATTGACAACCGATTAATATTTGCACTAATTAATCGATACGTCGATTAATCGACGTCAAAAAAATCGATTAATCGACAAAACCCAAGAAAAAAAAAATTTCAATATTTACATATGTGTTAATTGCTAGTTATGTTTATATTCTTATTGAGGATTAACTTACCTATTTCAATTATCTTTTAACAATTGCAGTTACCAGACAATCGAAGGTTTTACACCTCTTTTTTGTTTGAGCTTACTAGCACATTTAAAAAATAAAAAAAAAATTTAAAAAAATGTAAATTACATTTCAAAACTTAAAATTTTAAATTAAAAAAACTTAATCTAAATATTGTTAAAAAAAAACCTTTGTTTGCATTAAAAATATTTATTCAGCAGGGTACATGTTTCGTGGATCATCCACGAATTAAGGTTTTTAATTTTAATTTTTGAAATGTAATTTATATATTTTTTTAATTTTAATTGTTAAAAGATAATTGAAAGAGGTTAGTTAATCCTCAATAACAATAAAAAACAAATTTTTTACAGATTGAAATGCAGCTAGTATTGAAAAAAAATCGATTGTGGAAAAGTTGAACAATTAGCTTCAAAATATGAAGTAAAATATTAGTCTCAACTCTCACTTAAGAAAAGAAAAGAAAAAAAAAATTAAGTAATCGTGATTAAAGCATCGATTACCAGATTAATCAAGCATCGTAAACATCGATTAAAAATACACCGATTATTTGGAGTATTAATCGATTATTACGATTAATCGATTAATCGATACCCATCCCTAATTATAACACTCTCAAATTGAGTGTAATAATTTCAGGCTCAAAACAAACTTTACTTTAATTTTCATGCTCATCAGATGATGGAACAGAGTGCGATAATGTCAAAACACACACACACACACACACACACACACACACACACACAAATGTAAAATAGTTACTACGGTTCCAATAATTCTCACTAATTCGGGGTACTTCAATAAATGACACTAATGGGAAGAGTGTCATTCTAAAGTGACTTTGTATCTGCCAGCTTAGAGATACTCATGATTATATAATGACTAGAGAAAATCCAATATGTGAATAATATGGGCTACTGTTCAATTTAGTATATATTCACCGATTATACATTAACTATATCGGATGAACTGGGAAATAAATGTTCGTCTAATATCGACAAAACATTAAGCTGAGCCCTCTTGCAAACAAAAAAAAAAAAACAAATTCAAAATTTAGCCGATACTAATTTCATCTCTTTTGACTTGTGACATCCAGCGTTGTCGAATAATACTTCACAATACTTTCACTCTGTTACAGACTGCATCTTCAACTGTTAACTGTATGAGCTAGTGGCTGCTTTAAAAAAAAAAAAAAAAAAAAAGTCCGTTGAGCAAGGGCTGCGTACACTAAGATTTCCCACGTGCGTCAGATATTTCTATTTATTCCAAAACGTAAAAGTTCAATGAGAACAATATTTGGTCTTTAATAAACTGCTTCATAATGTAACAGTTTATTGTTAATATGTCATTCATGAGTAGGAGTGGGTGTGTTGTCAAAACTAAAAAAAAATGCAAATATCTCGGTTAATAATCAAGACAGTGAAAAACGTACATAATAACATTTATGGAACATAAAAGTTTTCATATATATAATAATATTCAAGGTAGAGAATAAATGTATATAACAATATTTATAGGACTTTTAATATGAAATGAGATTGGATCTATGCAATGTTTTGATCCGACGTATAGTAACGGATATATTGAAAATTTTCGAAATTCCCCCGCCAAAACCCACCTCCCACTGGTAAGATTTTAGCCATCAACGAACTCGATCTTGAGTTTTACAAGGAACGTCAAATATCGAGTTAGATCAGGATCAAACAAAAATTGAGACCACTTGAGCGTTAACATGTGTATATAGTTTTGAACGGACTCCGTTTTCGTCATCTCCTTCGTAGGATGGATGGACATTTGAGGAAATTTTCCAAAAGTCACGACATGAGTGCATCCTCATAGCTGATTTTCCCCAAGGGAAATCTGCTAATAGCCCATATTTCCTTTCTATATCCCCACCAGGCATAAACAGGTTTCTGGTATACTTCCTGCTAATACCAAATCTATGAAGTAACCATCAATATTCAATGATTCTCTTATAATCATACATTTGTTGTTGAAACCGACTTTTTCGCTTATGTCAGAAACAAATCTGTATTGCTTCATTGGTACGAAACGTATAACCTCACTTACCCCTCTGCTCAGTTCAGTTCTATCTTTCTGCCTCTATTCTCTGTTTGAGGAACTAGTCTCGGCAAAGTGAGGACTCCTCATCCTTTATGGTTTCCTCGATTATTCCCTAATAATTTTTTCCTCAGGGTATCAAGTACTTAAGTTAAGAAAACCATTTGTTAACTCTGGTGTCTACCGAATTTTTCTTTTACTTTATTATAGTCTTTTTTTGCGCTGATTGATTTTATTTTTATTTAAAATTTTGATTATGCAGGCTTGTATTTATTATTACACAGTTGTTTTTAATACTAACTTGAATATTTGGTTTAGAAACATCAATGTAAATTGAATTATTTATTTATAGAATAATTAATAAGGGTGGCTTTATTATTCTCTGGAGATGCTTGGTTTCATTTTGAAAATATAGAATTAACGAAATTCATGGAAACGGTAGAAATAAAATGGAATGGAGCGTTAGAAAATGTCAACTGCAAGGGAGACTTTATTATATGTGGGGCGACTCCCCCCTAACCTACTTCAATAAATAGTATTCTTTCTGAAAGGGTAAAAAAATATGTCTTTCATATTTGTAGGGATAAGAGTGGGGACCGGCTCACCAAATTGGGAGGTATTTTTCGCTCGAGCATGACGGCCAGGACCTTCCCGGATTTTGTAATTTCTCTTTCGGCAAAATTACCGCTCCTCCTTAAACATAGCTATATATTCGTAGCTTCTCATCATCTTTTCTTTCTTCAGCCATAAATCTCCTTAAGTCCCCTTCATTTTTTCTAGACAAATATCTCTCCTTCTTCGTGTGACTAAGGACCGAGAAAAAATGCTCCGCTATTACTTAGAAGTCATATATAAATGTGGACGTAGAACTATGAATATTATAGGACTTCGCACATTTTTAAGGACATTTTAAACTTTAAAAATCATTTAAATTGAATTAATTAATTCATTTATTTATTTATGGACATCACATCAAAGGTGATTTGCCCCTTCAAAAGTAAAAAATTGTGCCAAGTTAAATAACAAAAGTAAAATAGATTACAACAAGTAACAATAACAAATACCAAAAAAAAACCATGACAAATAACAATAGTGAAATAGAAACACATTTTATAAGCGAACATAAAAAAAAAAAAAAAATTGGTGATGAGCATTGTTGGTGGATGATTATTAAGAAATGAATGGCTGAAAATGGTACGTTTTGCTAATGATTGTCGTAATTTCCTCCTTAAGGTTAAACATATACATGTGTAAGAACGCATCTAATACAATTAATGCATATAATTTAAAATCCTGTTGCACACAACAGACTTAATTTGTTTGTAAATGTATGTTAAATAATTAATAATAAGTCTTTTAGTTTGAACCCAGTTTTTAATATTTTTGAAATCTCTTCTTGCATTTATTAAACCTAAATTTAATTTGCATAAAAGCCATTACAAATATTAAATTATTTTTGAACTTCCTTTACTGTTTATTGAGTTTTAGTAATACCACTATTGAGAGCTCCATACATAGACCAAGAGATTCGATCCGTTGAAATTGTTTTAGCCGTAATAATGAAATGGAGGGCGAAATAAGAAATGAATCCCAAAATAATAATGAAGTAAAAAATGAGTCAAAATAATTGAAAACATATGAAAAATACTAAAAGTCCGTCACGCAGAGGCTGCGTAAACTAAGCAGATTCCCCACGTGATGTTTTACAATAGAGAATTTTCACGAGAGCCGAGCAGTTAAGGAAACGGCCGAACTAGTTTTTGGCGGGAACTTCACTCGACCGTTAGCTGCCCAGATTTAATAAAAATGCAAATATCTCGATATTCAAGATAGAGAATAAATGTATATAACAATATCCGTAGTAAATTTAATTTGCAATAAGATTGATTCTGTACAATCTTTCGAACCGACGTATAGTAATGGAGATATTTCGAATTTTCCAAAATCCTCTTCTCTAAACCCCCCTCCCACTGGTCCTATTCAGCCGTTAACGAACTTGATCTTTCTTTTCACATAAAACGGATAAACAATAATTGCGGCCGCTAGAGACAAATATATATATATATATATATATATATATATATATATATATATATAATAAAAATTTGAAAATTCCGTCATGAGTACAACCTCAATAGCTGATTTCCCTTAAGGGAAATCTGCTAATATTGTTTGGTTTGTTATTAGTTACATAATTTTTATAAAACTCAAAATTCATTTTGAATATTAAGATCATTTATGATATGAAGGTGTCTTCCTAAAAATAAATTTAACGTTTTGGAGTTATATTTCAATAAATTTAATTAGTTATTAGCGTTTAATCATCTTAATATAATCGTAACTTTAATTTATTAGGTTATTATTACTATATTGGTACTGTTATATTGGTTTTGAGAAAAAGTAAACCTGATTACCACGGGACCGAAAAAGGGAGTAAGAGGACATGCAGTGGTTTCCCATTGCCTTCTGCATCAGACCATCCAGCAATAAAGGTATCATGAGGAAAATTTCATTCACAGCAGTAAAGGATGAGTGGAGAAAATTCGATTCAAGGCCAGAGTTGTTAGATAGCCATCCCTCGGTAGCCTGTAGCCTGCATCAGCTGACTAATGATAGACTATTAGCCAGTATCAGTATGCAGACTACAACTTTAATCTACCCTCCAGGCATGTCCACTGACATTTTGTAAGTGAGAATTTATACAAGGGGGGAATAATTTAGGAATACTTGTTTGCATAAACGGGTTAACATTCTTCTTCTTGATCAGGATAGTCTAAAAGGTTTTTAATTGAGAAGGAAAGAAATGGTTACGTTAGTCTGAGGTGAATTTAGAATTCACTTTCTACATATATTCAAAGAAGATTGTGAAATAAGCTGCGATAAGAATTTAATATATATATATATATATATATATATATATATATATATATATATATATATATATATAAAATTGTAACCTCTGTCTGTACATTGATTTTTTTTCGCGAAATTTCACGATAACTTTTCGTTTCATATGTCATAGACACCATAACTGCATTTTTGTTCTTTCGTGTTTGTTTGTTTGTTTTTTACATTTTCACGCATAAACGGCTGAACCGAATTTTATGAAAATTGGTATGTATATTACTACTAACCCAGCTTAGACGTTAGGCTATGTTAATATTCTCTGAAACGAACAGGAAGTGGGGGTTATAAGGGAGGCCTGAAATTAAAAATAGTGATAATTCGTTTCCTATTGCATTTTCGGCAATTATGCACATAACAAAAGTTGTTTATTTTGTATTTTAGAGAAACTGTTGTCATATACACTTTTGTCCTATTCCTAATTATAAAGGCGTTATAGGCCAAAAAGTGATAGCAAAAGACAACAATTTTATTTGGCACAAAAGACTCAACCGAACTAAACCAAACTTTGTACGTGAATTAGCACTAACGTCTTCCTTATAATAAGCCAAACTAACATTTCTAGGGACGGGCAGGAGTGGGGGTTATAAGGGAGGCCTGAAATTAAAAATAGCGATATTTCGTTTCCTTTTGGGGTTTTGGCCAATATGCACATAAACAAAAGTTGTTTATTTTGGTATTTAGAGAAACTTTTGTCATATACACTTTTGTCGTATATCTAATTATAAAGGCGTTATACGCCAAAAAGTGATAGCAAAAGTCAACAATTTTATTTGGCACAAAAGAACTCAACCGAACTAAACCAAACTTGGTACGGGGAATTAGCACTAACGTTTTCCTTATAATAAGCCAAACTAACATTTCTAGGGACGGGCAGGAGTGGGGGTTATAAGGGAGGCCTGAAATTAAAAATAGTGATATTTCGTTTCCTATTGCGGTTTTGGCAAATATGCACATAACAAAAGTTGTTTAATTTGTTATTTATTGAAATTTGCTCAACAATTCTTTGGAACTACAAGGTACCTCACCGGGAAAAACTAATTCAAATGTATGTTAATATTTTGTGCTTAATAATTCAAATCTATGCATAATGCACAGGAAACGGGAAATATGACAATATGGAAAACAGTGAAGTCTTACATAAAAAAATAATTTTATTATTAACAAAATCCACAGAAACGACGGGTATTTAAACTAAACACTGGGACGGGTAAATGTCAAAATATTGTGCAAAATAAAGCCTTGCCAAAAAAATACCATCACCATTCAGCCTCAAATGAATTCCCGAGCGAAGCCGGGTATCTGAGCTAGTTCAAAATATAATTAGAAACAAGCATATAAGGGCTACTACCACGAGAAAGAATGGGTTTTTTTTTCGAAAAATATTTTTAGCAGGATAATGTATACGATCCCGTCCAAATAAATATTTAATTTAATTGGCTTGATGATGTGTATAGTGCCACAAATGTGGACACGTTCACGTAATTAGCAACTCATAAGCAAGTTCGATCGGTGTAGCTCACGTGTCCGTGTACATTGGTTTTACGTCAGTCACAGACTTGGTTACTCCCCCCAAACATAATTATCTACGTAAAAGTCGAACGAGTGAAGCAGCCAGGCAGGAAACTTCGTTATATATTCTACATCAACGCCGAAGACATCTGTCACAAACACTGCCCTCTCTGAGGGTTTGTTCCGACAAAATTTTCGTAATTAGTGAAGTGAAACAGCTAGTTAATGAGTGTTCCCAGAGTGAGTGGTATTCATTGCTTGGGGATTCTTATGTAATAGAGGAGCCTGCGTGTTTGTGTGTATTTATTTTTCAAAATACGACTGAACAACACTTGTGGGACTTGAACCTCTGCTTCTATTGAAGACATCCTATCCTCTGTAAGTCCTTTTTCGAGTAATACATAACATGTTGTCTCAACTGCGTCTCTTTCGTTTCCTCCGTTTCTCTTTCTGCGTTACATAATCCTGAACAATATTCGAAGTTGAGTTTTGTCTTAACTGTTTCTTATTTTCTCGCATGTCGTGAAGAACTCATCTATATCCACCGTCTTATACCATTTCTTGAGGCCGTATGCCGAGATTCTTGACGAACCCCAAATTCTTCCTATATTTCTTTATTACGGCATACTTGAATTGTTAATGTCCGCCAAATTTTTCCTTTAATTTTATATTGAGGTCGTACTCATTATATGCGGTTACAGCTCTGGTGGTCCCAATTATTGTTTGATCGTTACGAAACTCGATATTTAGCCCTTTTATGTAAAAAGAAAGATCAAGTTCGTTAAAAAATGAAGTCGGAGAAGAGGGATGGAGTTCAAATGGAGTTCATGTAAAATTCAAAACATCTCCGTTACTATACGTTGGATCGAAAAAGTGTATTAAATCAATCTAATTGCAAATTAAATGCACTATGAATACTTTATATACATTTATTCTGTATCTTAAATATTAACCGAGATAATTGCATTTTTCAGTTTTCAGCCTTCACCAAACCCTCACTTTTACTCATGTTACATAAACAATACTCGGTAATGTAATACACCACTTTATTCGAAGCTTAAATACCTAATATTGTTTTCGAGAAACCTTTATTATACGAGATAAATACAAATATGTTTTAGTGACCCCCCCCCCGTATAAAGTTTTATGACTACTTAAATTTGATTGATTGAGATAAAAAGTATTCTGATTCATTATAAATTACAGTACTAGACATAGTAAATAGTTTTCAATCAAATTAATATGTTATATTCTAATATATTTTAGTAATTGTTTTTCTTTCCGGTGAGTCGCGTTGGCAAACCTCATTGTTAAGATTTCAGATGCTTCCCTCCAGGAGGGGAAAGATTTTTTATTAACCTTTGCATCTATTCTCTAAATATTCACGGTGGCATGTAGATTTATTTACTATTAAATTTCTAAAGGGAAATCTGCTTATTTTACGCAGCCCCGGCGTGACGGACTTTTGTGTTATTTCTGATACATCATCTTTGCCACTCTTTTATATATCTAATGTTCTTAAGTTACACATTCTCTGAAAGGTTCATCCATATAATTTTGTATGTAAACCTGCAAAAGTGTACCATTTTTTTAACTATCTCACTTATTAATATTTCTCTAGGACTACTGCCATGGACGACTGAATGAACAACTACTGTTCGTTACAACAATAAGTAAGCTGTCCTTGAAAGTCAGATGTTCGTAGATTCAGGGTATAGAAACATCTGGTACCCACAATCATTCAGGTTTTACTAACAAATTCTACTTATTCCTGTCTGGAATTCCTCCTAGATATGTAAATTAAGAACTTCCAGGGATCATTAAAATCCTGGTTCATGTTCTGTGATCTGTCTAATCTTTATTTTGAAGCTATAAGGTTTTTTTAATACTAAGTGATTAAAGCACCTTCGGAATAGTTTTTTGCCGCAGAAATGACCGTAATAAAAGCAAACGTATTGAAACTTTTCCAAGACTGGTCACTGATCGGTGTCTTATATTTTTAACTTCATTTGAACAGATCTTTACAATTCCGAAAAGGTTTCATGAATTTGTTATTACCCCGACTTGTATGGTTACCTTGTTTTCTCTCCAAGTCACACAGTCACAAAAAACCTCTTTAACTACTTCTGACTTAATTAACAGTGACTACTAATGAGTTAAAAGTAGTTCATGAGTCCCGGGAGAAATTCATTACTTGGGAGTTCTTATGAAAAATAGGAGCAGGCAATTTCCGTAATTATGGTAGTTTCAAATTGGAAAATGGCGTGTAACATAATAATTTTAATGGAATTCGCCAGCATTCAATAATTACATTTTTCTGTTACCAAAAGCAGGTCATCATTGTAATTTGTGCTTTAGTTTGCTCTAACCTACCAGCAGTTGCTTGTATCAAACGACACGAGCATTCGCGTGGGCCTATTGTCTTTGTCCTGTTGTCTATAGTCCGTTACCAGTTGCATGTGTAGCTTTTTTAATTGCACGTGAATTAACAGTACTTTCCTGTATTTGAACAGATATGTGCAGGTTGAATATTAAAATCATTTCATCAAAACATGCATTTCGTGTTAAGATTTCCTTTTTCAGATCAAACACATATGTAGATTAGTGTTTTAGCCTATTGAGGTCGTAATCATGACACGATTTTCAAAATTTTTCTTCAAATATCCACCGGTCATACCTAGGAGATGACTAAAATGAGGTTCTTTCAAAACTCCGCGCGCGCACACACACACACACACACACACACACACACACACATATATATATATATATATATATATATATATATATATTTGTCTGTTACCGCTCTAGCGGTCGCAATTATTGTTTGATTTCTACCAGACTCGATAATTAGTCATTTTATGTAAAAAGAAAGATCAAGATCGTTAACGGCTGAAATCGGACCAAGGCGGGGATGTTTAGAGGGGGAGAATTTTAAAAATTCAAAATATCTCTGTTACTATACATCGGATAGAGTGTATAGCATCAATTTAATTGCAAATTAAATTTACTATAAATATTGTTATATAGATTTTTTTCTTTATCTTCAATATTAACCGAGATAGTAGCAATTTTCAGTTTTAAGCGTTGTTGTTTTTGTAACTTGAGTAGAAGTGGACTCATGCTACATAAACAAGAATCGGTTATGTAATAATTATTCGAAATTTAAATTCCAAATATTGTTTTCAAGAGATCTTTATTATACCAGATACTTGGAAATATGTTCCGGTGACCCCACCCCGTCTTAAGTTTCTGGACTACATAAATTTGATTCATTGAGATAAAAATTATTCTGATTCATTATAAATTACACTACTACAGATATAGTAAATATTTTTCAATCAAATTAATATGTTATTTCTGATATATTTCAGTAATTGTTTTTCTTTCCGGTGAGAGACTGGTTGGCATCATTTAATGTTTTGTTCAATAATGTTCTAATTTATATATCGGAGTTAAGATTAATTATTTATATTTATATCTTTTAAAAAAAATGTATGTATTATTTAAAATTTGTTAATAATCTACAAATAAATGTAATGTACTATGTTGTACGGAACATATAGGAATAAACTCTGAAGGATTACTTCATTGAGGAAATATATATACATATACATATATCACCACATCGATTGGTCAGGTATAACCAACCGCTGTGGTGATATTAGGGTCTTGAATGACATCTAGTTTTAGCAGATTCCCTTAAGGGAAATCAGCTATTGAGGTCATACTCATGACACGATTTTCGAAAAATTTCTTCAAATGTCCATCGATCCTACCCAGGAGATGACGAAAATGAGGTCCGTTCAAAATTATATATATATATATATATATATATATATATATATATATATATATATATATACTAGCTCAGATACCCGGCTTCGCCCGGGAATTGATTTGAGGCTGAATGGTGATGGTATTTTTTGGCAAGGCTTTATTTTGCACACTATTTTGACATTTACCCATCCCAGTGTTTAGGGTTTATACCCGTTGTTGGCATTTGTTAATAATAAAATTAATTTTTTATGTAAGACTTCACTATCCTCCCTATTGTCATATTTCCCGTCTCCTGTGCATTATGCATAGATTTCAGTTATTAAAGACAAAATATTAACGTAGATTTGAATTAATTTTTCCAGGTGAGGTACCTGATAGTTCAAATTGGAATGAATTGTTGAGCATATCAATATTTCTACGCAAATTAAAGCTCCACACGTTGTTCCTGGAGAAATGTATAAAACAAAAGTTAATCTAAATAACAAGGTAAACAACGTTTTTTATGTGCATGTTTGTCGAAAAACAAATAGACAATGAAATATCGCGAATTTTTATTTCAGGCCTCCCTTATAACCCCCACTCCCGTTCTAACCTAAACACTTTAATATAGCTTATAATCATGGAAGAAATAATGCTAATTGACATACCGAGTTTTGTTAAGTTCGGTTCAATCGTTAGCGCCCAATAAAATAGTTGACTCCCGCTTTAGTTTATAGTGTATATCTCGTTTATACTTTGTTTAAAGACAAAAATGAATATGACAAATGTTACTCTAAATAACAAAATAACAACTTTTGATATGTTCTTATTTGCCGAAAAACGAATAGAAAACGAAATACCGCTATTTTAAATTCAGACCTCCTTTACAACCCCTACTCCTGCCCGTCCCTATAAATGTTGGTATGGCTTACTTTAATGAAAGCGTTAGTGCTAATACACATACCGAGTTTTATTTATTTTGGTTGGATCTTTTGTGCCAAATAATATTGTTGACTCCCACTATTATTTTTAGCGTATAACGCATTTAAACGTCGGAATACGACGAAAGTGTATATAACAATAGTTACTCTAAACAACAAAATAAATAACTTTTGTTATGTGAGTATTTGCCGAAAAACCAATAGGAAACGAAATATCGCTATTTTTAATTTCAGGCCTCCCTTATAAGCCCCACTCCTGTTTGTCTCAGAGAATATTAATATAGCCTAAAGTCTAAGTTGGGCTAGTAGTAATATACATACAAAGTTTCATAAAACTCGGTTCAGCTGTTTATGCGTGAAAAGGTGGAAACGAAAAAAACAAAATGCAGTTATTGTGTCTATGACATGTGAAACGAAAAGTTATCGTGAAATTTTGAAAAAACAATCCATGTACAGACAGAGGTTACAATTATATATATATATATATATATATATATATATATATATATATATATATATATTTGTCTGTTAACGCTCTAGCGGTCGCAATTTTTGTTTGATCGTTACGAAACTCGATATTTAACCGTTTTATGTAAAAAGACAGATCAAGTTCGTTAATGGCTGAAATCGGACTAGAGGGAGGGGGATTTTCGAAAATTCAAAATATCTCCGTTATTATGCATCGGATCGAAAAATTGTATAAGACCAATCTTATTGCAAATTAAATTTACTATACATATTGACATATACATATATTCTCTCTCTTGAATATTAACCGAGATATTTGCATTTTTATGAAGTCTGTGAGACATGTGGTCGGATATAGTTCGGATTAGGTCGGCCGTTTTCGTAACTACTCGGCTCAGGTGGAAGCTTCTTCTAACCTTACCTGTCGTTTCTAACCTTACCTTACCTTCGTTACTTTGTGAGATTTATGCAAATACGTTCTGTCCGTCCGCACCCTCCCCCTTCCAAATACTAAAGTATTTGGACTACTAAAATTTGAGTTATTAAAATATAAATTATTCTTACAATTCAGAAGCCGTTTCAGTTGGGAATTTATTTTAATTAACTGAAAGATTTTCCATTACCGTTTGTATTTAATCACGGTGGTGTTGTGTTACCAGTATGCAGATTTCTCTATTGTAAAACTTACGTGGGAAATCAGCTTAGTTTACGCAGCCCCTTTTTTACTATATTTATTATTATCTAATTTTAGTAGAATTTGAACTCCCGAACGTCAATATATTCCAACATTTTTTCCATTGCACTCAAAGCCATGCAATATTGATATTTCAAAGGGGAAAAAATATAATAACCAATGTTCTCTGCCCACAATCGTTTTTTATACTTCAATAAAATTAACTCTCACATGGCCTACCATGCTGTATTTTCCTTATTTTACACAGCAACTTAAAATTTTAAAAGCGGCTTATAGTGGAACCTCGCATTTTTTGGCCACGGAATATATATTTCATTATTATCTTTGATTATTAAACAGTTTACCAATAATTTTTTATTTTGTGCGTTCTTACTTCTTAGTCATTAGTCAATTGTGACACAATTATTTTTTTATCAAATGTCTTTATATCTATTTTATTTTTTCTTATGTTCGATTTCATACTATAAAGTAGATAGTGTCATTAACATACTATTGTATTGGGAGTAACATATGAGTCTAAAAGAAAAGTTACACAACTATAAATAATAACAGTGCACCGAGCAACTACTGTGTACACTGAGATTCTAACCACAGTCGCGTAAAAATACTGATAACGTACAAGAGGCGTTAAATTTCAAATCTACCAAAGGCCAAGGCTCATTTGTGAATATCTCCCATGGAGTCACCACATTTGTGAAGACTATCTGAGCTTCAAGAAACTGCAGTGTGCAGGTCTCCAGTGCACAAAGCAATTGTCGTTCAAAACAATCCATCAACATTCAAAACATTATCGATCAAAGCCACAAAAAGCCAAGGCAATATAATGCAAATTCTCGTGTGGCTCTGCAGTTGTACATCCGACCTATGTTTGTTGACCTCAGTGTGCTGTTGTGAATACCTCCAGTGTTCCAAGTCGTGCAAAAGCAGCTCAGGACATTATCTCTCAATACCACAAAAAGCCAAGGCATCGCATTGCATATTCTCGTATGACCCCGCAGTTACGCACCCTAAGTTTGCTTAGAGACACAGTTGTGAATACCTCCAGTACACGGAGTAATTATCATGCAAAACTATCAAAATCCAAGCCGATGTATTGCATATCTCGCATGCCCACTTAGTTGCGCATCCTACTTGTTCTTAAAGACCTCGGTGTACTGTAGTGAATGTCTCTAGTTCATCGAGTAACTGTCGTGCAAAACTGCCCAGCATGAAATTACCTCTCAAAGCCAAAGCACTTTATTTGCCTTTCTCCAGTTATCCCACAATTGCACAGGCTACCTGTGTTTTAAGACACTAGAGTTCACCTTTTCAGCTTATAAAACCACCGTCACTACATCCTCTCCCTTAACACACCCACTATTGCGCAACAGTTCTTGTCGCCAATGTTACAACCCACTATCCCTCATCGCGACAGACCACATTTCCGAATTCCCTTTCTATCCTATCATACTCCCAAGTCCAACGTCTACAAAGCAAAAGTCCGTCACGCAGGGGCTGCGTAAACTAAGCAGATTTCCCACATGATGTCTTACAATAGAGAAATTTCACGAGAGTCAACCAGTTAAGGAAACGGCCGAACTAGCTTATGGAGGGAAAGTCACTCGTCCGTTAGCCGACCAGATTTAATAAAAATTCAAATATCTCGGTTAATATTCCAAATAGAGAATAAATGTATATAACAATATTTATAGTAAATTTAATTTACAATAAAAATTGGTCCTGTACAATGTTTCGATCCGTTTATAGTAACGGAGATATTTCGAATTTTCGAAAATCTTCCCCTCTAACCCCCCCCCCTCTCACTGGTCCGAATTCAGCCGTTAATAAACTTGATCTTTCTTTTTACATAAAACGACTATCGAGTTGGTAACGATCAAACAAAAATTGAGACCGCTAGAGCGGTAACAGACAAAAAAAAATATATATATATATACAGTTTTGAACGGACCTCATTTTCGTCATCTACTAGGTAGGATCGATGGACATTTGAAGAAAAATTTCGAAAGTTCCGTCATGAGTACAAACTCAATAGCTGATTTCCCTTGAGAGAAATCTGCTAAAAGCTATGCTTGGAGTGAGAGAAATCACATTAGATCTATCCTCCAGTCCCACCCCAATGCTTAAAGAATTGCGGTCTACTGTTTTCAGTTATAATACAGTAAATGCGTAGTTGAAACATTTTGAGAAAATTACTGGAAAAAGTTCTTTTATTGTTCTGCGCAAAAAGAAATGTTCCTAAACCTTCGTATAATATAATTATAGGATTATTTAAAAAATAATATAAGTTATCCTTGTAACAATGTCAAAAAAAATGTGTGCAAGATCACTTTTTGGGATTCATTTCTCTGTTCATGATAATGTAATCCATATACAATTGAGAACATTTGTTTACAAAATTCTTTTTGTGAGATTTCAGCACTTCTCTAGAAACATAATAATATTAGTGTAAATGCAATCAAATTTAATGTAAATGCTTAAATTTACATGTTCAATATTAGGTATATTAAAGACTGAGTTAAGTTAACTTCTATCAAAAGATAAACATATTGTTACGCATATGTCATCCACAGTTTTAATAATAATGAAAATAATTTTAGCTCGTTACTCAGTGAAAGCAAATTCACTTCTATTTCTCACTTACTCAACAGTGAAAGCAGTCAGGGACTAATTTCCCAGCTACTATTGACTTAAATACTCTACTGTTGCAGTCCGTGATGAATTCTGAGAAATGGCCTTGACAGGATGATTCTAAGAATCTTTAATAGCTTGAAGTTTAAACTGTCCTGTGTTAAAGTCAAAGCTGGCAAATAAGGAAAATGGAGAGGAAAAAGTTGCTCAAGCTCCTTCATATCGTTAACGACGGGAATAGAGGAGTTCATGGAAAACGTCATACCTTAAGATTACATAGGAAACAAATTTTCCCGGAAAGGCGCAGTGTTTCGATTAGGACGAGCAAGGTGAAAAAAATGATTTTTTTTTTAATATTTTTTACAAACTGTCTCGATCAACTAATTAATGTAATTATAAATTTAAAGAAATGATTAAAAATTTATTGGGAAAACCATTTAAGTGGTAAATAATAATATACAATTATTACAAAGCTGACCAATTGGATGTTTTGTAGACTTGATTTCTTCAGTTCTATTAATAAAAATGTTATGTCCCGTAGAAGGAATAAAGACTCTTAAAATTAGATTTAGTATAGATTAAGATATAGTTTTCTGGATTCGAGATAAGAGTTTTCTACTTCATCTGTATTTATTTCGAAGCCAGAAGATGATGTTCTTAATATTACATCAAATATTTTGATAAGCTGAACATCCAATTCTTGTGACTTGTACACTCAATAATAAGGGAATGTTTCATTTCCACTGAACTGCCAAGCATTTTCCTCAGAACTTTTTTTTAATGTTTCCTCTACATGGTAACCATATGTGGAGGGATTTTATTTTTCTGCACATCCCATGCATATTTGCATTATATGTGCATTTTGTCAAAAATGTTAACAATTTTTTATATAATATATATATATACACATATTAAAATGTAAATAAGATTATAAAACTTAAACTTGATAAAATTAAACAAAAAATAGTAAATAGTACAATTAAATAACCAAAAGTTACATAATATTAATTTTATATTATATTTTCCTCTCTCAGCTTAAGGACATCGTAGGCTATTTCTTTTAATAAATTTATGTGTTTTGAAAATAAAATATCGGGACTGATAAAATTCGGTTCAGCCGTTTATGCGTGAAAAGGTAACCAACAAACAAATAAACAAACAAACAGACACCAAAGAAACAAAATGCAGTTATGGTGTCTATGGCATGTGAAACGAAAAGTTGAAATTTCGCGAAAAAAATCAATGTACAGACAGAGGTTACAATTTTATATATATAATATATATATATATATATATATATATATATTCACAATTTACAATATATATAGTTTTGAAAGGTCCTCATTTTCGTATCTCCTGGATAAGATCGATGGACATTTGAAGAAATGTTTCAAAAATCGAGTACAGCCTCAATAGCTGATTTCCTTTAAGGGAAATCTGCTGAAATACCCCGAAAATAACTTGGACCCATACAGTACCGTACAGATATGATACATATGGTACGAGATCTGGCTCATATGGTTCTCATATTGTTATCCTGAGGTAGGTGGGAGTATGACTAACGAAACATGAGTACATAATAATAATAATAATCCTTGCCACGATCAGTAACGACGACATAGACCATTGAAGTCTACCAGTATGGACATAATCCATACTGTCTACCAGAGTAGACCTGGCCCATAATACCTTGGAGATAATCTGCTAAGCTCCGCCCGAGTTATAATGCACTTAGCATTAAGCTGCATCTCAATGGTGATCTACCAAGCTACTAAGCCACTATCCTCTTCACATCGGCTCCGTATGTAGCCATATAAAATATACTGCTTGTAAGAATATTTTGTGGTGTGCAGTGGTTATCGAGTAATTTGGCCATACAGTAATAAAGATGCCATTTATATTGCTATTTTTCTATTTTTCACTCTTTTTAGTATTTATATTGATATTTAGATGTATATATGTATATATATATATATATATATATATATATATATATATATATATATATACAGGCATTGTACAATTTTATACCACTATTCCTAGATGTCTAGTCAATGAGAAAACAAAAGGTAGACATTTTATGAAGTTCTATTTCACAGGATAGATTCAAATAATTACTAAAATATGTCGCATTTTCTACATTAAATGAAAATGAATTGACTGCAAAATTATAGCTCAAATACAAAAAAAAATTAGGTCAGTTTTCAGTAAAACTATGAGATATGATGACAATTTCGAAACAGGTCTATACAGTAATACAGAAGATTAACGATATTTTGCAAACGAGTTCACTATTTTGTCAGAAGAAGTGAATTTTCGATTAGCGCTAATATTGTAAATTTGTGATGTTTCAAAAGCGCAAAGATTCTTAAAAAAAAGATTCCTTATTAGTTTGACAATAGATAAATCTACAAGCTTGTAACACTTGCCACTACCGTGAATATTAAATGAAAAAATGCAACAAAATCTTTCAGTCAGTTTACATTTTAATAACCTCCTCAAAGGAAAGCGTCTGAATTGTAAACGACTGATAATATTGAATTTTGTTCAAATGCATTCTGGTAGAATGTAAATGTTGACGTTATCTCAGCTTAGCCTGGCGCATTTGATTTGAGGCGTTTCTGTAGAAGTCCTCTAAGGTTTGCATACATAAGTGTGAGATGTGTTAAACATTCTTCCCATACCAATATTGGTATCCTTGGAAACGATTGTCTAAATAAACGCTACTTCACGAGAACATATTGAGGCTCATATAGATCAGGAAAAAGTCTAAATGAAGATTAGAAATACACTGCCTACTTCTAGGACCTGAACACATAAATAGAAATATTCTTGATCGCAAAGAAAAACAATTACTGAAATATATCTGAATATTAATTTTATAGAAAACTACTTATTACATCCAATACTGTAATTATTAATGAATCAGAATAATTTGCATCTCAATTACTCCAATTTTAGTAAACAAAGAATGAAAAAAGGAGGGGGATGTCTTCATTAAGTATTGTATTTCATTCAGAAAAGATTTTTGAGCTCAGTATTTTGTATTTCGGTTAGAAATAAGACGCTTCATGATTATTATCTTATTCTAAACGTGCGATGACAGAGAAGTGGGTTTTATTGAAGGCTGAAAACTAATAAGTCATAATATCTCGGTTAATATTCAAGGTGGAGAAAATAGGTAATAGGTAAATTTATAGTAAGATTTTTACATTTTTTCCATTCGACCTATAATAACGGAGATATTTCAAATATTTAAAAATGCCCTTCTAAAAGCCCTCTCCGCCCGTCCGATTTCAGAAGCAAATGCTAAAAGAGATTCAGAACTGAGGTTGATAAGACTCCTTTTTATATATTTTTATATTTGTTAATTAACTAAAAGTCTCTTTAGGAATCATTTCCCTGGATGATATATATATATATATATATATATATATATATCGGAGACTTCGAGATACAAACATCTGATAATATTTCTGTGAGTAAAAATGTAAATACTACTGAATGTCACAGAGTATATGTCCCTACCTTCATGAGTTTCTAAGCGATTGGATTGACTGAATGTGGGAAAGAACACACATGGCACCGCTTGAGGTTCTGTTGGTATTCAATGATACGTATACCCAGGGTTTCATCTGTGCCCTTTATATCGATTCCATGGTAACAGTCTTTCCCATATTTAGCATCGTCTTCTTCGGTTTATGTGATAATAGCCGTATCAAAGTATATGGATGTTTTGAATTCTTATTTTCCCTCTATTCCATCGATTACACATTGACTATACACAGATATATATGTATCTGTAATTATTTATTTATTAACAATCCTTGCTGTATGTGGTTGTCGGTCTTGTGGGCATCTACTTCAGTTGGCCAACGTTTCGGTAAAATTTATTACCTTTGTCAAGGCTGACTGAAACCCCGTTTTGTTAGTATGAAACTTATAATTAAGTCGAAATGATAAAATAAATAACTTGGGATGGAGAGTAAGGGGAAAAAGAATACATTCATTTCACAGCCGTACCAGCTCTTACTACCCTTTCCAAATCATTTATTTTATTTTTGACCTAATTATAATTATCAAACTTATTATATAATTATAAACTTGTACATCGGTTTTTCATGTTGCTTTGACAGTGGTAATAACTTTTACCGAAACGTTGGCAAACTGAAGTAGTTGCATTTCAAACCTCGTGACCGACCACATTTTACCACATAGAACAAGGATTGTTCTTACAAACGGTCGTCATCTAGAATATTTAAATTATTTATCGTTTGATTATTAATGTATATTAGCAGTAATTGGTATGAAGATGATGGAGGTGAACCTATAGTTAGGACTACCAATTATACATTATACATTTGGGAAAAATCACTTATATACCTGTAGTTGTTTTATATATAAAATCTATTAGAATCTAGAATCTATATATATATATATATATATATATATAATGCTTTGTTGGTAATATTATTAAGTACACTATAGCTCTTTTTTTATTATAGTTTATTGAGATATAGATTTTTTTTATGGGTTAGAAAATTGGCTGGCGTCAGTTTGGCCATGACGCCCCTTAAGGAAAATCAGCTATTGAGGTCATGCTCAGGACGAGATTTTCGAAATTATTCTTCAAACCTCCATCGATCCTACCTAGGGGATGACAAAAATAAGATACGTTCAAAATTGTGTATATATATATATATATATATATATATATATATATATATATATATATATATTTGTCTGTTACCTCTCTAGCGGTCACTATTATTGCTTTATCGTTACCTAACTCAATATTTAATCGTTTTATGTAAAAAGAAAGATCAACCAGTGGGAGGGGGAGATTTTCGAAAATTCGAAATATCTTTGTTACTATATGTTGGATCTAAAAATTACTAAGAACTAACCTTACTCAAATGTAATGGTCCGCTGCGTGGCGGGCTTTTTTTCTTTGATTACAGTATGTTAATTTGAGTTTCATTGTTACGTATTTGTCGTGGTATTTACTGATGGGGTTGTTTGCCCTTTTCATTAAGTGTATATGTGTTGAGATGCTTATGGCCTATGCTGATTCTGCCATAACAACTTCCTTCTAGCACCCCTAAAGCCCACGTCTGGATTCTACTTTAGATACTGCGGTGTTCCCATTCGGCATTCCAATTACCACTTATCTAGGATTACACTTTTTATGTGTCTCTCTACGTCTTCGTATAGTAAATTTGTTTCTGTGATTTAAGTTTGTTCACTAATTAATTTAGAAACTGGTGATCAGCTGTCATACTGAGTCCAAGGTAATCGTGCTATAGTAACAAATTATTTTAAAATACATTTATTCCTGATATGAGCTCATCATACCCCGAATATAGTAAATATTGAAATGTTTTGAACATTAAAAGCATTGACATGGTGCATTTTGGTGTTTTCAAGGCACTCAAATGCGATCATTAATTTATTGAACTAACCCACTCGTAATGTTGTATTTCCTGCGTCACCTCGCCTCCCTAATGACAATTATTTCGGCAGTGTAATACTAATCTTCATTTAGACTTTTCCTGATCTATATGAGCCTCAGTATGTTCTCGTGAAGTCGCGTTTATTTAGACAATCGTTTCCAACGATACCAATATTGGTATCGTAAGAAGAATGTTTAACACATCTCACACTTATGTATGTAAACCTTAGAGGACTTCTACAGAAACGTCTCAAATCAAATGCACCAGGCTAAGCTAAGATAACGTCAACATTTACAGTCTACCAGAATGCATTTGAACAAAATTCAATATTATCAGTCGTAATCATGAATAAAACAATAAAAACCTGGTAGGAAACAAAACGTGGGACTTGAAACGAAACATACTATTCTCTTCCACTATGCCAGTTGACTTTTGTACCTTGTCTAGAAAGCCACAGGTACAAAAGTGAAGGAAATATAATGCTAGTCAGTGGCAGAACTGACCTTTCGGCCTGTTGAAAAGGGTAAACCTTATCCAGCAATATTTTAAAATAAATGGCTGACATCTCGACACCAAGAAGGTTAATAAAACAAATATTACTTATGAATATATATATATATATATATATATATATATACACATACATAATCATCGCACGTTTGGCCTAATAAATGCATTTTTGAAATTTATTAATTTTCCTACAATTCTTTGTATTTTCTTTTTAATTAACTATATTTCAATCAATGAAAGGTAGTCAGCCAACGGAAGTCAAATTAATGATTAATTTAATATATATATATATATATATATATATATATATATATATATATATATAAAATTTATTAACGTCCACTTTATGCTGCTAGGCTAAATGAGAGAGGCTTATCTACAGGTTACCACCCTTTTCTAGCCTGGGTGAGACTAAGGATTTTATTTAATGAATTCTGTCACTAAATAAATTACTATTTGTCCAGGCGGGAATCGAACCCGGCAGTCTAGGTTTACCATGTGAAATTGAAGCCATAACTCGCACGGCTAACATGAGGTCGAAAAAAAAATTATTATATCAGGTCAAAGTTCAATGTGAACAATTAGTGTTTAATTTTTAGCAGATTTCCCTTAAGGGATTTCCTAAAAAAATTAATTTAATTAGGTTTTATTTCGAAAGGAGTCAAACGTATACATGAAATAAAAGAAAAATATCTGAAACTCCAAATAAAATGTGAAATGGAGTGACAGAAATTGGACGTATTCTTCTGCAAGAAGGATATTTTATTGACTTCACATTGACATCGGTAAGGACACCTTATATGTACTGAACTGTAAAAAAGTCCGTCACGGAGGGGCTGCGTAAACTAAACAGATTTCCCACGTGAAATTATACAATAGAGAAATCTGTCTAATAATGACAGTAGTAATAATGAATCTCTAAACCTATTCACGAGGGACGAATAGTTTTGAAAACGGCCGCACTAGCTCTCGGCGGAAAGTTCCGAACATAGCCGACTCCTGCCGACCACACACACAACACAAATGCAAATATCTCGGTTAATATTCAAGATACAGAAAAAGTGTATAGAACAAAATTTATAGTAAATTTAATTTGCAATAAGATTGATTTTTTTACAATTTTTCGAACCGACGCAGAATAACGGAGATATTTCGAATTATCAGAAATCCCCTCCTCTAACCCCCCCCCCCTCCCACGGGTTCGATTTCAGCCATTAACGAACTTGATCTTTCTTTTTACATAAAACAATTAAATATGAACTTTGGTAACGATCAAACAAAAATTGTTAACAGACAAATATATATATATATATATATATATATATATATATAATTTTGAACGGACCTCATTTTCGTCATCTCCTGAGTAGGATCGATGGACATTTGAGGAAATTTTTCGAAACTCGCGTCATGAGTACGACCTCAATAGCTGATTTCCCTTGAGGGAAATCTGGTAAAACTATGCTTTATGATGAATAAGCTTACCAGAATTGAAAATAAGCAACAAATAACTGACCATTGAACAACATAAATACAGGAACCTTCAAGAATCTACTCAGAAAAAATTTCAACAGCTTGAAAAAGGTGTCATCTCATCGAAAGCGCTTGCCGCACATAATGACGACATATACCGAAATATTTGACAAACAAGATTTTATTCGGAATCAGTCATCAAGTACTGACAGAGAAAGACTGATACATGGAACCTTGTTCTACTGGAGAGCGGAGAGTGGAGTGAGTAATCAAATTAAGATGAATTGAATTTGGCCCTGATGGACAAACCAATCCATTGTTCTAGTTAATCTACGTCTCTCCTTGTCTCGAAACGACTTAATTCGATTTAGGCAATATTGGCACAAATGCAGGCTGCCTAAATATTTTCGAGCCTTTCATAATAGTTTATCCAGTTGAGTTGAAAAGGTTTAAAACAGATAAATCTACATACTGTTATCACCACCGCGAATGTAAGCGAACGTTGATAATAAGTTAATAATCTCTACAACGGAAAGCGTCTGAACTGTAAACAAACAGGGCAGCCATGTTGGCTATGTTAGCAGTGCTCATAGAATTATTCTATAATGGAAATAAGAACAATTAATGAAATATATCTGAAAATAACATATTAATTTTATTGAAAACTATTTACTATAGCTCATGCAGTAATTTGTAATGAATCAGAATAATTTTTAGCATATTTCCCCTAAGAGAAATTAGCTATTGAGGTCGTACTCATGATTTTCAAAAAATGTCTTCAAATGTCCATCGATCCTACCCAGGAGATGACGAAAATGAGGTCCGTTCAAAATTATATATATATATATATATATATATATATATATATATATATATATATTTGTCTTTTAACGAACACGATCTTTTTTTTTTATATAAGACGACTAAACATCGACTTTGGTAACGATCAAACAACAATTGCCACCGCTAGGGCGGTAACATACAACTATATATATATATATATATATATATATATATATATATATATATATATACTTGTATGTACACACAATTCTGAACGGACCTCATTTTCATGTCCTAGGTAATCGATGGACATTTGAAGAAAAATTTCGTAAATCATGTAATGAGTACGACCTCAATAGCTGATTTCCCTTAAGGGAAATCTTCTAAAACATTCAATCTCTTTTTTTAGCTAGATGTAGAAAAATGACCTTTTACGGTTGATCAAGAGACAAAATCTTCACGATTCTTAGAAAATGAGTGCCAACACGAGTTTGAACTATAAGAGTTGGCATAAATAAATGTAAAGTTTTTTAGCAGATTTCCCTTGAGGGAAATCAGCTATTGAGGTCGTACTCATGTTGCGAGTTTCGAAAAATTTATTCAAATGTCCATAGATCCTACCCAGGAGATGACGATAATGAGTTCCGTTCAAAACTATATATATATATATATATATATATATATATATATATATATATATATATATGTCTATATATATTTGTCTGTTAACACTCTAGCGGTCGCAATTTTTGTTTGATCTTTACCAAACTCGGAATTTAATCGTTTTATGTAAAAAGGAAGATCAAGTTCAATGGCTGAAATCGGACCAGTGGGAGGGTTTAGAGTCGGGGATTTTTGAAAATTCAAAATATCTCCGTTATTATGCGTCGGATCGAACAATTGTATAGAATAAATCTTATTGCAAATTAAATTTACTATAAATATTGTTTTATACATTTATTCTGTATCTTGAATATTAACCGAGATATTTGCATTTGTATTCTGCGTGTGGTCACCAGTAGGCTATGTTCGGACTTTCCGCCGAGAGCTCTGGCGGCCGTTTCTATAACTATTCGTCCCTCATGAATAGGTTTAGAGGTTAGATTAACTGTTTTGGGGCTAGAAACTACTGGGTTATTACGCCCTAAATAATGTTTTAGGTTTAGAGGTTTCTTACTACTACAGTTGTTATTAGGCAGATTTCTCTATTGCAAAACTTCTCGTGGGAAATCTGATTAGTTTACGCAGCGTGACGGACTTTTTTTTTCCTTCCTATTGCCTAAATATTTTGTGGTATTAAAGCAAACGTTTAAACTTTAAGTCGGTAAAGAGTTCGTTAACAGCAAAAATCGGCCTACTAGGACGTGGCAGGTAAAATGAAAAATTCCAAATATCTCCATTATTATGAGATAGACGGAAAAGTGTTGAATAGTAAATCTTGTGACAAATTAGTTTTACTACAAAAATGTTTCTTTGCATTTTTTTTTTTTGTATACCTATAGTTAAGAGCGATTTTAGTGGGCTTTCTTTAGAAAAAAGGCAACTAAGTTCTTGGTCATCAGGTTATCAAGTACAACTAATATATTTCAGTAAGAAAAGCTTCCATGGAATATTCATTATATATCTTGTTTTAGTTATTCTATGAGTCTTTTTTAAAATAATTTATAAGAACCTGAGGATTGGTACGCTTCAAAAATTATTGTTTTTTTTTTATTTATTTTTTAGATCCAATTCAGAGTATATTGGTAAAGTATAAACAGCGATCTGAGTTCTTTAATTAATGTAATTTCCTAAAGGTCTGGAGTGAAATTTGCTTAGCTTCCTTTTCTTCGATGAAGGTATTTTTAGCAGATTTCCCTTAAGGGAAATCAGCTATTGAGGTCGTACTCATGACGCGAGTTTCGACAAATTTCTTCAAATGTCCATCGATCCTACCCAGGAGATGACGAAAATGAGGTCCGTTCAAAATTTTATATATATATATATATATATATATATATATATATATAGATATAGATGTCTGTTAACGCTCTAGCGGTCGCAATTTTTGTTTGATCGTTACCAAACTCAGAATTTAATCGTTTTATGTAAAAAGGAAGATCAAGTTCGTTAATGGCTGAAATCGGACCAGTGGGAGGGGGGGGTTTAGAGGGGGGATTTTCGGAAAATTCGAAATATCTCCGTTATTATGCATCGGATCGAAAAATTGTATAGAATCAATCTTATTAATAATTAAATTTACTATAAATATTGTTTTATACATTTATCCTGTATCTTGAATATTAACCGAGATATTTGCATTTGTATTCTGCATTGGTCGGCCGGAGTGAGATGTTTGGTAAGTTCAGACGAGATCTCTGGCGGCAGTTTTAGTTACTATTCGTCCCACTATAATCAGTATAGTGATCCCTAACTACTTACTAACTTTTTATTTGGCAGATTTCTCTATTGTAAAACTTCACGTGGGACATCAGCTTAGTTTACGCAGCCCCTGCGTGACGGACTTTATTTTTTATTGCTCCTATATTTTCCTCCTGGTCTTAATTTTTACTGATGCCATGTGGGCAATGTAATATTAGAAATGCATTTAAGGCGTTTTATATATAGTCAACTTATTATAGTAACGAGCAACAGAGGAATGGCTCTTTAAGAAATTGGTCCTCCAATGGAATCCTCCCCTTTCATCATGGTACATTTATTCCTGGATAGCGTGCAGAAGACAACGGGGAGTCACTCCGAGTCCTTTTAATCCTATTTCTTTGGCTTATTCATCAAGAAAATCAATACCTAAAAGGGAAGAGCTCAAACTACAGAGCTTGAAACAACTCACTTGAACAAGCATGAAGCTTACAAAATCTTCAGCTACAACGGGGGCGCCAATATTAAAAAAAAATCAGTTAATGTTGTTGAATTTGGTTTATCAATTAATTTGATAAATAATAAAAATAATGTCCGTCACAGAGGAGCTGCGTAATTAGCGGCTTTTTAAAGATGCCTAGAACTTAAGGAATATATTTTAGTTTAGATTCAACACCATGCCGAAATAAAATATGGCTGTCTTGAGTATACCGTAAGGTCTCGTAAAGAGAGTAATTGTCACACTTCGTTTGGTAAGTGAGTTGTAGCGAATATTTGTTTTCATGTAGTTTAAAAAAAATTAAATGCTTTGGCAAACATGTTTGTCTACCAAATAAGGATAAATCCTTAAATCCTTGTTGAAAAAAAAAATGCTTTACTCATTTAACTAACACCAATTTATGTGTTTTATTCCTATTGGCTATGCCAGAGAACCCAACACATCTTAAATACTCTTTTATATTTGGTATTGTTCTATCGGAAAGACATGCATTCAGGACCGACAGTTAATCCACGAACATCTGTACACATTGGATTTCATTTTACACTTAAATAGTTAAAAATCTCAATAGAGTAAATAAATTATAGATAGAAGTATAAATAAAAAAAGCCCGTCATGCAGGGGATGCGTGAACTAAGCAGATTTCCCACGTGAAGTTTTACAATAGAGAAATCTGCATTCTGGTAACAGTAAATCTCTATACCAATTTCACGAGAGCCGAGCGGTCACGGAAAGGCCCGACCTTGCTTTCGTCAGAAATTCACGAATAGCATCACCCGATCTTATCTCGTACCTTATCCGCACAAACTTAATAAAAATGCAAGTATCTCAATTAATATTCAAGATAGAGAATACATGTATATAACAATATTTATAGCAAATTTAATTTGCAATTGATTCTGTACAAGTTTACGATCCGACGTATAGTAACGGACATATTTCGAATTTTCGAAAATCCCCCCTTAACCCCCCCCTTCCACTGGTCCGCTTTCAGCCATTAATTAACTGGATCTTTCTTTTCACATGAAACGATTAAATATAGAGTTTGGTAACGATCAAACAAAGATTGCGACTGCTTGAGCGTTAATGGACCGGACCGTTTTGAACGGACCTCACTTTAGTCATCTCCTGGGTTGGATTGATGGACATTTGAAGAAATGTTTCAAAAATCGCGTCATGAGTACGACCTCAATAGCTGATTTGCATTAAGGGAAATCTGCTAAGGCGAAATAAAGCAAGGTTTTCCTTCTCTCATTGACAGCAAAAATGTTTTTCTTATCTTGAAATTTATTTATTTGGAGCTTCGCAGCTGTGGTGATGTTGCTCAGAAAAAAAACCTGTGTACATTTATTAAACTGACCATTAATTAATTTTTTCTACCTAATATTTTTAATACCCATCTTGAGAAATGGGAGATTTCTGCACGTAACCAATAAACATCTCATCTCATCTCAATAGCGGCAGGATCTTCCTCAAATTTCACTTAGTTCGAGGATTTAAAGTTGGCTGCTCCTTTTTCTAATGTGTACATAGGTAGAATTTTTTAGCAATTTAATGATTTGGTAATTCACTTTAAATACATAATAATTTTCTATAATTCACTTTAAATGCGACTTGTGTCACATCACCTAGAACTAACCTGATTGTTTTTTTATTTTGTGTTTGGAAATATCCAAAATATTCTAATAATAGAGTTTCCATTGGAAGATATTTTTTAACACAGTTAATGAGAAGCAAAATGATTTTAGTTTCTTACTTAATTTTTGAATATGATCGAACCAGTCAAGACGTTTCTCTACAGTAAATCCTGAAAATAAATATCATGGGGAATGGTAAACTGTTCCGAATATTAATTTAGATAGCTCGTGAAGAATGTTAGAAATGTTTACTGAAATCCAGAATATTTGTTTTCGACAAGTAAAACTAGAGTGGCGAGTTTGATTCTCGCCTGGGAAAAGGAAATTATTTAGTGGCGAAATTCATTAAATAACATCCTAAATCTCACCCTGGCTAGAAAAGAGTGGTAACCTGTAGATAACCATTCCCGATTAGCCTGAGTTGCAAAAAGTGGACGTTAATAAATAATAATAATAATAATAATAGTAACAGAGCTATCCTTTTTTCAGGTTTTCTGGGGCTATACCTTTTTAATTACAATGGTATCATCAGAAAAAGAATATATTTTGTAGGTCTAAGTTTAGCTGGGAGGCCGTCTAGTCTCACATCAACTAGAACTAACCTGATTGTTTTAGTTATCTGTTTGTAATTCTTTCTGTCCTCTTCATGAATTTTAAAGAAAAAAAGTCCGTCACGCAGGGGCTGCGTAAACTAAGCAGATTTCCATCGTGAAGTTCAGTAATAGATAAATATACATACTGGTAACACAACAACACCGTGAAAAATACAAACGGAAATAAGAAATGTTTCATCCAATTTCAATAGCCTGCCGACAGGAAGCGTTAGGTTAGAAATCTAAACAAACTGGTCGGCCACCGGAAAGAAAAATAATTACTGAAATATATCAGAATATAACACATTAATTTTATTGAGAAATATTTACTATATCTAGTACTGTAATTAATGAGTCAGAATAATTGTTATCTCAATCAATAAAATTTTAGTAGTCCAAAACTTTAAGATGGGGGGGGTCACCAGGGCATATTTGCATGTATCTCGTATAATAAAGGTCTCTTGAATACAATTTTTGGTATTTAAACTTCCAATAATGTGATTTATTATGTAGCAGAGTATTGTTTACGTAACATGAGTAGAAGTGGCGGTTTGCTGAAAACTGAAAAATGCAAATATCTCGGTTAATATTCAAGATAGAGAATAAATGTATATAACAATATTTATAGTAAATTTAATTTTCAATAAGATTGGTTATATACAAGTTTTCGATCCGACGTATAGTAACGGAGATATTTCGAATTTTCGAAAATCCTCTCCTCTAAACCCCCCTCCCACTGGTCCGATTTCAGCCGTTAACGAACTTGATCTTTCTTTTTACATAAAACGACTAAATATCGAGTTTGGTAACGATCAAACAAAAATTGCGACCGCTAGAGCGGTAACAGACAAATATATATATATATGTATATATATATATATATAATATATATATATATATATATAGTTTTGAACGGACCTCATTTTCGTCACCTACTAGGTAGGATCGATGGACATTTGAAGAAAAATGTCGAAAATTCCGTCATGAGTACAACTTCAATAGCTGATTTCCCTTAAGGGAAATCTGCTAAAAAAATGTACATAAGCCTACATTAATCACAATTGTAATAACATCCAACTGCTTGTTCGTTATGAATGAAAAATGAAACTACTACTTTTAACAAACGTGCCCATTTCAGCTGGAGTAATTAACGAGCAGACTCGTGAGGATTCATTAACTCATTCTGAATACCTGAATAGAAAGCCCGATATTCGGCTGGAAAGGTAGTTTATCAATGAAAAAGTTTCACAAGGCAATGCTTCATTTTTATTGCCCATAAATGTCCTACTCAATGTGATTTTACTCTGAATTGTTGGAATTTGGGTCTAAACTTTACTGTGGCCATTACCGGGATGTACATAACCCAAAACTACAAAGGTTTTCTTGTCATAATGCGTTTTATTATAGTTGGCTTTGAATTTTTTAAACGTTTCACCTTTTTTTATGGCATTCAAACATTTAGTTTCAATAATAGGCCAGCCCCCTTATAATTTTATGTCTTACCGAAATGTATTCCAAAAAAATATTTAATTGGAAAAATAAAACAATATTTGTTCCTCCCATGGTAACTGTAAAAATGTTATTGTTATCTTGAAAACTCTTTAGATAGTGAAGAGAAATAGTTTAGCCATTTTATTATCTTGTAAATAAAATTGCTCCGTTGATGTCTTATGAATTTAACATAACTTAAAATAAACATTTATTTAATAATGCTAACATTGCCTGATCTTTTGAATTTTTTGTAATGTCACATAATATTTTGTGGGGTGAAGAGAAATATCAATTTGATAACCTTTGAGGTTTCTATTCAAACGAAAATGATATATGCAAGACAATAATGAGTAAGCATTGAGTACCTTCTTATTCGTTGTAATTGTTTTTCTTAATTTTGGAAAGTATACTTAAAAAAGGTAATCATGTAATAAACCCACAGAAATAGTTGTGTTATTGCTAGAGTCCGTTGAATGGGAAATTCTCAGATATAAGTCATTCCTCCTCAAACATAAAATATGTTTTTAAGGGAAATTAGCTATTGAGGTCGTACTCGTGACGCGATTTTCATGAAATGTACATCAATCCTACCTAGTAGATGACGAAAAGGAGGTCCGCTCAAAAGTAGATATATCTATCCATCTATCAATCTATATATAATAAATTTTTAATATTCAAAATATCTCCGTTATTATGAGTCGGATCAAAACATTGTATAAATCCAATCTTATTGCAAATTAGATGTTCTTATATACATTTATTCTCTATAATTAACATTAATTGAGATATAAACATTTTTAGCCTTCAGTAAACACCCACTCCTACTCATGTCACATAAACAATACTCTGTTATAAAATGAAACACTTTATTTAAATGTTAAATACTAAAACTATTTTTCTTATTGAAATTTTAATTTTTAAGACAATTGCAAATGCGTGGCTTACGTGGGAAATCGTATTATTGCTTAGGCAACGCAGCGCCTGCGTGCTGGACTTCCATTTTTTTTATTTTTGTTTTTATAGAAACTCATGTTTTATGTTAAAATACCCAATGTAAACTTTCTTCTTACGTATATTTAGTAGACAGTGGCCAGAATTGTTTACAACTGCATGGCAGAGTGGCTGTGGAACCAGAATAATAATTAAATAGAGGTTATTTAAAAACCTTCAAAAAGTTTATAAAATAGTCCAGGATGGTACCATTACACTAGTTTGTGGTAGTTCTTTTCTAGTTAAAAAGAAATCAAAACAATGAATAATAAAAAAGTCCGTCACGCAGGGGCTGCGTAAACTAAGCAGATTTCCCACGTGAAGTTTTACAATAGAGAAATCTGCCTAATAACAGCTGTAGTAGTAAGTAACCTCTAAACCTATTCACGAGGGACGAATAGTTACAGAAACGGTCGCCAGTGCTCTCGGCGGAAAGTCCAAACATAGCCGACCACACGCAGAATACAAATGCAAATACCTCTGTTAATATTCAAGATACAGAATAAATGTATAAGACAATATTTATAGTAAATTGAATTTGCAATAAGATTTATTCTATACAATTTTTCGATCCGACGCATAATAACGGAGATATTTCGACTTTTTGAAAATCCTCCCCTCTAAACCCCCCCTCCCACTGGTCCGATTTCAGCCATTAACGAACTTGATCTTCCTTTTTACATAAAACGATTAAATTCCGAGTTTGGTAACGATCAAACTAAAATTGCGACCGCTAGAGCGGTAACAGACAAATATATATATATATATATATATATATATATATATATATATATATATATATATATATAAATACACAGTTTTTAACTGACTTCATTTTCGTCATCTAATAGGTAGGATCGATGGACATTTGAAGAAAAATGTCGAAAATTCCGTCATGAGTACAACCTCAATAGCTGATTTCCCTTAAGGGAAATCTGCTAAAATTAATTTATATAAATAAAATGAAATTAATAGAAATTGCTGAGTATGCTCTCTTCTAGACTCTATCGAAGTATCAAACTAGAGGTCAAGGTGATACTACCATTACAAGGATTTTCCAAATTATTATGACAAAGTATTCAAGCGGAAGCCATGTTTGATGTTACAGTAAATGAAGTACTCCTTGATCCCACCAGTCGCGAATGGGCTTTGTTGAAAGACAATGAGGTATCGTGTTTATCTCCAAACGATGAAGTATAAGAAAATACAATTATATCCCAAAAAAAAAAAAATGAAATTGATAGATGTTTTTTCTCGTAAAGCATAATTGCTACTTCCTGAAACCATATGAACCGTTAATAGTAAAATTTGTGGAAATTCTTTTGTCAGAAGGAGCTACGTCATTCATTATTGAAGAATAGTTGTGAAGGTCATTTATATTGAAGACATATTGTGGCCGGCCATAGATGACCAGAGCAACGTTTATGTGGTTTCTAGTGGTCAAGTCCCTTTAGTGCTACTATAAAGATCTAGTACAGAGACTATACAGTTTTAATGAAACATCCTGACGACAGTTTTACAGCTCAGCGTCATTTTGTGGACTGTTTGAGGCTGATTTCCCTGTTTAGATGTACCGGCAATAAACGATGTTTAGTGGTAATCGTAATAAGCGATCATCAGAACACAAACGGTCATTCATAATCATCTCTTTAATGGGTTGTCCTAATTTACTGTACCCTTTTCGCTTTTGGTAGTGCGTAATGTATATAAAAATGGGCTACGGTGAGACTTCAAAGGCCCTCAAATAAGTACGTTTCTTTCTGTGGATTTTATGAACATATATACACATTTCTTGCTTAAATTATAATTGAGTCTTCTTGAATCTAAACTGCAAGCGAACAAATTGGCATTTCTTCAATTCTATTTATTTTTGACGCAACAAAACAAATATTGAGCTTTACTTGACTCTCATATACTCTTTCCAATCGCTGTCGTGTTCTGCTATTTTCCAAGTTTCAATGTTTTCTCCATTTAATTGACCTTAAAAATTTGGTATTCAGCAGTTTTGACTGTTTCATCAAAACTGCTCTTTAATATACCTATTAATGCTTCCCCATAAATGTCTTTATTTGCTTTAAAAGGCACTATTGGAAACAAAGATAATCTCATCTAAGAAACTTTCTTCCTTCTTTTCTAACTTAATAAGTCATTTTGCCACAATGTACTTTACTGGATCATCAGATTGAGCATGATAAATACTCTATATTCTCTATGTTACAAGATATGAATTATTTCCAGTTCATGTACTGCTCAAACAAGCTAGAGTAAAACCTCTATTCAAAGAAGGGGATAAACAGTTTGCTGAGAATTACAGACCTATATCCCTCCTTTCGGGGATCTCAAAAATGTCTGAAAAAAAATTATCTTTGATTGACTAATGGAATATTTTAGAAAGCATCTCATACCATAGCAATAGGTCTACGCGAAAACATGTCTCTTACTTCAGCGACACATAATTTTCTGGAGGATATATATCATTCTTTAGATTGAAATCATTGGAATATTTACCGATTTAACAAAGGCTCTTGGCTTAGTAAATCATGAAATACTACTGAATAATTTTAAATATTATGGATTAAGAGCCATTGCTCGTGAACTTATTCTCTCTTATCTATATAACTGTAAGCAGGGAGTACAAGTTGGTGGCATCAATGAATATAAAACTATTTCAGAATGTTAAACAATTCCTTGGGGTGTTCCCCAAGGTTCATTATTAAGTCCATTACTATTTTAATATATATAAACGGCCTCCCAGATAAACTTAGACCTACAAAATATATTCTTTTTGCTTACAATAACGGTGTAATTATAAAAGCTATAGCCCCAGAAAAACAGAAAAAGGATGTCTCTGTTACTATTAAATCATTATCTTATTGGCTAATATATAATAAGCTAGCTATGAACTTGTCGAAAACAAATATTCTGGATTTCAGTAAACATTGCTAACATTCTTCAGGAGTGATCTCAATTAATAATCGGAGCAGTATACTAGTCCCCATGATAATTTTTTCAGGATTAACTGTAGACAAACGCCATGACTGGTTAATCATATTCAAGAATTAAGTAAGAAACTAAAATCACTTAGCTTCTCATTAAAATGTGTTAATAAATAGCTTCCAATGAAAACTTTCATGACGTTTTTTATTGGGCCAACTCCAAAAATCATATTTTAATATTTAAATTTCAAAAGAGTACAATAAGGTTTATATGTAATAGAAAGTCAAGAGACTCCTGTCGTCCACTTTTTAAGTAGTCAGAAATAATTACTTTTCCCTCCATTATAAATGTACTGTTCAGTCGTCAGTTTGAATTTTAAATGTCCCGCGCTCGCGGGGTTCATAGACCCGCCACACACACATGCATATCGCCAAGGCCGTGGCTACAGCGGAAAAACACATGCAGTTCAAGAAGGCATCGGCCAGCAACAAGGATAGAGTCAGTTGCTCTCAGACGTTGGGGTCGTTCATACGGCCAGAGGGGCCTAGTCCCTCTCCCTCCCCTACAGATCACCGCTTCGCTTCATAGATAACCGCTTCACAGATAACCGCTTCATAGAGAACCGCTTCATAGACAACCGCAGTTGGAAGTCACCCGGGATAGTCATTCAGTTGTTTCATCTCCCGCAAGGCTGCCATCCTGTTTATCACCGCAACAAGCGAGAAGACTCCATCATTTCAAGGAAAGTGCATGATTACCGCAAGTACCTATTTAATAATGCTAGCATTATTTGCGCCAATATCGAATGAGTACTCATATATCAAAGGACCGTCCGCTCATTTTGTAGATATAGTTATATGGCCACCATATTAGTTCATAAAGTTACTTTCTTTTTTTTACTGTTCAAATTTCATTTTATTATAATATATTTCTATTACAGATAAGTTAATGCATAACGTAAGGTTCCTTTGTCTTGTTCAACCTCTAGATATAACGAGTAGCATATAGAGATATAATTCACTATTTCAATATACCTAATTCTTAAGAGAACTCACATAGTTGTTTTGTTTTCTTTATTTATCTTTTTCCCTCATCTCTCCAGGAGAAATAACAAATGGTTCAGTCTAAATTCTCTCCCAACTCTTGCCTTTAACACAAGCTTTCCGCCATTACATTTTGGTGCCGACATTTTCTATTATTACCGCTAAAGCTTACCGCACGCACCTACATGTACCAAACAATATTCTTTGTGAAACAAAACTTTAACTTGTACAAAAACAGTATAAGACATAGTCATAAAACAAGAATATGCGTCAAGCACTCAACCACAACCATAAATATTTCCAGAAAAGCGTAACATTTTCATGAGTGAAACTCTTGCTCAGCCCGAATGTAAAAATATTCTTTGTTTAAAGAACTTTAAGTATGATGGATATTTTTATACACGAGATGTACACATTCAAAAATGATGAATTATTTAATAAACTACAATATATTTGTCATAAATAAAGGTCTAAAAAATTTTTCGATTAGACTCATTGTCTCATTAAGGTGGGACGTTACTTGTCATTTAAATAGCTTGTTATCATTTAATAAATTTGAGTGCCAAACATATGTGTAATTTATCTAGACTTGTACTACGATTGTTAACGAAACTAAATTATTGAATACAATTACTTAAATTCATGTATTTTATACTATGCATTCTTCGAGTTTGACCTAATTTTATAACAAATGTATTATGTTAGTATAATTGTAATTCAGTATTTGGTAAAGATTTTAATTGGCATAATATAAGATAATTGTTTATAGAAAAGAAAACTATTTGACGTATCCTATATGATTTGATAAAATTTAATGGAAACAAACACATTTCATTTCAATCACATTTCTTTCTACTTCTCCCTAATGTACAATTATTTCTCCATAGTGGTATTTTTATCACAGGTTGCTTTATCACTAGTCCATTGATAAGATAAGACACTGTTGATAAGATAAGCGAAAGGCCGAAAGGGGTTTCTGACTCTGAAGACAGAACTGTAGGAGAGGCCGGCTAAAGCTGACCCAGCCAGTACTAATGTGGTTTATAGTGCTCCAACCCGTTATTACCCTCATATTTCCCTAAAGCCTCTCTCTTACAACTCATATATATCTCTCCCCTGCCTCCATCTTCCATCAACTCAAATTATATTTTAATGACTCTTAAATATATGTTAAGTCTAAATAAATGTCAGGGAACAGGTGAAACTTTTTATGCCTTATTACATTTGTTATGACCCTCTAAAAGCCAGGGCTGATGTTCTGGTGAGGCTGAAGAATTTTTTTTTCAAATTGTTTTATCATGTTTTTATCATTTTTCAAAGAGATGTCACTGTCACTAAAATATCATTTCGTCTCCTCGGGTTTTATCTTCCACCCCCTGAATCTCAAGCGGAACGATATGTTTCTAAATAATGCATTGTTAGATAAAATTGGCAAATAAAAAGTACATGTTCTACGTAATTCCAATTTTCGCCTAGTTGTATTGAGGAAATATTAGAGATTTTCCTTAAGAGAAATCAGCTATTGAGGTCGTACTCATTACGCGATTTTCGAAATTTTTCTTCACATGGTCATCGATCCTACCTAAGAGATGACGAAAATGAGGTCCGAGCAAAATTGTATATATATATATATTTCTCTGTTACCGCTCTTGTGGTCGCAATTGTTGTTTGAACGTTACCAAACTGGATATTTAGTCGTCTTATGTAAAAGGAAAGATCCAGTACGTTAACGGCTAAAATCGGATATGGAGAAGGGTGGGTTTACAGGGGTAGAATTTTTAAAATTCAAAATATTTCCATTACTATAAGTCAAATCCAAAAAGTGTATTGAGTGAATAATATTGCAAATTACATGTACTATAAACAATGTTATATACATTCATTCTTTATTTTTAATATTAACCGCTATATTTGCATTTTTTTAATTTTCAGCCCTTAGCAAACCTCCACATCTACTCATGTTACATAAACAATACTCAGTTATATAATAACCATATTATTCGAAGGTTAAATACCAAATATTGTTTTCTAGAAACCTTTATTATCCAAGAAACATGCAAATATGTTTTTTATAACCCCCCGTCTTAAATTCTTGGACTACTTAAATCTGATTCATTGAGATAAAAATTATTGTGATTCATTATAAATTACAGTACTAGTATTGAACATAGTTTTACACAAAATTAATATTTTATATTCCGATATGTTTCAGTTATTGTTTTTCTTTCCATTGAGTCGTTGGCAGGCCTTTTTATTTTACATTTACGACGCTTCTCGCCGGGATGTTACTTAAATTGAGAGAAGGGTTTCTCATTACCGTTTGTATTTATTCACTTAATATTCACAGTGGTGTTGTGTTAGCTGTATGTAGGAAATCTGCTTAATTTACGACATCCCTGAGTGACGGACTTTTTCTGTTAAAGTTTTTGATTTCATTGCCCCTTTTTTTGTTGGAAATATTTAGAAAATAATAGCAGGTTTTATTAGCTTGGGGCTGCTTTTGAAACTATAGTTTGTAGTCATGTTTATGAATATCATAAATACAACATGGTTTAGAAATGTCATTACTATAGAACAATGAGACTAAAGTTTATCGTGTACTGTTTAATGTCGAATTGGTCATTTCGATTTCAGGACTACTGTCAACAACTTCCTTACAACAATTCGACTAAGTTACGATGCATGTACTTTCGAAATGCACTTAGTAAACTGTAACTTACGCAATGAACTTTCAAAGCCACTTAACGACTGTAGTCCATGCTAGTTGAAGCATTATAATCTATGTTACGCTAATGCAAAATTATGTTATATCTTCAAGTAACAGGTATATTTAATATTATCCGATACATATCCAATTGAAACCATATTTTGAGCTTTCTGCTCCTAATATTGTATTATGCTAGAGAATCCTATACTGAAGCCTCAGTTATTATAATTAATAAAAAATGTTAATACTAATGCCACTTTAAGCTACTATAAGTACATGGAACTGATTCTCTGCAAGTTGCAACCATTTTCGTAGATTTCCTTTCTAAAGCAGCTCTAGCGGACGCAATTTTGGTTTCATCTTTACCACACTTGATATTTATTCGTTTTATGGGAAACGACAGTTCAAGTTCGTTAATGACTGAAAGGGGACAAGTGGGAGGGGTGAATTTTCAGGAAATACTTGTCGACAAAAAAAGTATGCAAATGAGCAAGTAAAGTCCTAATATTAATTAATTTCACTGAAACACTATTCGAAGCATACCAAAAAACTGCATTTAAACCATAGGGGAATTATATGGTTATCGGACAAAAATAAAATCAAGGGAAAGCACTATCTACAAGTAGCCATTCAGAAGCCTGGATTACTAATGAAAAAGAATGGAATATAGTTCTTACATTGAGAAATCGGCATTCAGGGAGAGCTCAAGCGGTATCCGAAGTATCTCCGGCACTATGCATTGTATCAAAAAATTGTATGGAGCTAATCATATAGATAATGTAATGTTCTGTAAAAGTTTATATCTAATTTTTTTTTTCTATAACTTGGTTATTATCGGATATATTTGCATATTTTAGTTTTTGGTCTTTTGTAAACCCCCCACTCCTACTCTTCTCATATTAACAATAAGCTGTCATATTATGCAGCACATTATTTGAAGCGTAAATACCTAATATTGTTCTAATTGAACATTTACGTTGTGAGATAAAAGCAAATACGTAATGCTCGTGAGAAATCTGCTTAGTTACCGCAGCCTCTGCGTGACGGACTTTTGTTGCCTGAGAGTGTTACATTAGAGATAATTTAGTTTGACCATGGCTAAGTAAATTGTCCACAGATTCGGCAAACATTTCTTACATACATAAGAATGGGACGCGTTAACGTTTGATGGAAGATTATTGTGTTATACTAAATTACTTTAAGACGTAACGCTTTAAATTCTGACACTCATGAAAGAGTACATGCATAAAATTGACTTAAAGAACTTATATACTGATGAATAATACAAATAACCAATATATTTGGTGAAAATATGGCGCATCTTTGGAATGTTTTGTCATTTTGAGTATAGGGAGATAGGATAGAATGGGGGAGGGGAAGGGGCTTAGTGCGGTCCATTGAGCTCGAGGTGGTGTCCATGTAGGAGGAGGCCTCTGATACGGTCTTATCGACCACCGATTAGGCAGGTCACCAGGAAAATACACCCTACCAATAGTCCTCAAACACACACACTGGCCCCTGTGCCACGCAGGAGATGCGTAAAATAAGCAGATTTCCTGCTATAACACACGTGAGATCACCTTAGCACACATTCCCTATTTCTATTATAAGCCCCGATGAGAAGGAGTGGTGGGAGGGGGAGCTACTAAAGACCGAGAATAAGAATATTACTTGTGTTACGAAAAAATATATAGAACAACAATTGTAGAACGTTAATAGTTTAACAAAATTTGTTCTATAACACATAACGATCCGACAAATAATAATATTTATTTATTTGTCGGAGCTTCCCAGCTTTTGCAAGATTGCTCTAAACAAAAGCTTCTTAATCCCTTCAGACCCAACTCAAATATTTTGACTAAAAAAATGTTTTTCATGTTCTATATGTTTATAGAAACATGGGAAAAATAGTGAAAAAAATCCTAATTTCCTAATTGTAATTTTATTGACAATTTTAAATTGTGTCCAATATATTGGACATCGGGTCTCAACAGGCATATTTTTTACAAATTATTCTATTGATAAGGATTTGGATAAATAAATAAAATACACTTTAGTAATATTTTTTTAAGTGATAATAAACAAATTTACATCATAGAAAGTTACAAATAATAAATATTGAACAAAATTTAACTGTGAAATAATATAAAACAAATCCTTATTTTTGTAATGCACAAGTGGCATTTGCATTTAACAAAATAAAATTTAGGTTTTTTTTGTGCAACCTTTCATTTTGCATCTACTTGCATCTTTTTTATCATCAATATCTGGAAAATGTTCAAATCCATCATTCCTAACATCAGAATTTGGTCTCACTTCAGCTCTTGCTTTCTTTGCAAGGGGTTCTTCACTACTAGATTCTTCAAGACTAGGTTTTCCTCTTTTTTTTCTTTTTATTTCTGAGGTAAAACTTTCAGTAATTTGCATTTTAAAATTTAAAAGATCTAAAATATTGTTTATCACATCAAAATAATAATCATAAAAGTCAATAAGTAAATTCCTCCATAGAATAGAGGTATTAGTGAAAAGCAACACTTGAGACCCGATGTCCAATATGTTGGACATCCATATTTATTAGAAAATACAATAACAAGGGAAAAAAATTTTTTTTCTTAACAAACACGACTTCAAGAGGCTTCTGGCTACTTAAAAATAATTTTTTCACTTATATACATGCAAAATTAAATCTATGAGACATTTATTTACTCATGGGTTTAATAGGTGAAACAGCAATATCAAAAATTGGATGTTCAAAGCGCTAGAAATGCCACTACAACAGGTATAAACCAGAAAAAGGCTCACAATTGAAAGGTTAATACCTAAAATAATTATTAAAATCGATTTTTCTGCCAAAGAACATCAATCCATGAAGAGATATAGCATTGAAAAAGGCATGTCCAATATATTGGGCAGTGGGTCTGAAGGGGTTAACTTAAAAAACAAAACAATACAAAAAAAATTAACAAAAAAAAAAGAAATGGAACACAAAACACAAAAGAAAAAGAAAACAGACGAAGAACACAAAACGTAAAAGGAACACAAACCAGAAAAGGAACACAGAACACAAAAGGAACACAAAGCATAATAGGATCAGGAAATAGAGAGAAAACGCGAAAGACAGAGATGAGATCAAAACAGAAATGGGAAAGAAATAGTTACGCAACACAAAACAGAACTGGAAAGGAAAAAAATAAACAGAACACAAAAGGCGAAATTAAAAACAAAAACTGAACGAAACACAAAAACGGAATTGGAACTCAAATACGGAAATGGAACTAAAAAAATGGAACCCAAAAACCTAGAATGGAAATCAAAAAACAAAAATGGAACACAACAAAGAACAAAATAAATGAACTACAGAACAAATAAAGACAAAATTCAAAGCTAGGTACAAAACTGAAAATCGAAACTATTGACATTGGACAATAGGGAAATCATTAATAAAAAATTAAATACTCAATAAATAAATCAATAACCAAAATAAAATTGGTGTATAAAATGAATAAAAGGAATTTAAAATGATTTAGGTTTAGATAAAATATAAGTTATTACAGGTGGACTATTTACTATATTGGGGCTCAGGTTAGCCATGCGAGTTAAAGCGTTGACCTTTATCTCACATGGTAAACCTAGAGTGGCGATTCTTGCCTGGGCAAAGGAAATTATTTAGTGACGAAATTCATTAAATAACGTCCTAAAATCCCACCCTGGCTAGAAAAGGGTGGTAACCTGTAGATAACCCGTCCCGATTAGCCTAAGTTGGAAAAAGTGGACGTTAATAAATAATAATAATAATAATATTTACTATATAAATAATAATAGAGATATTTCGAATTTTCTAATTATACCCCCTCTCTTTCTGTAAGTCCTCACTATTCCTGGTCAGATTTTTGCAAAACACAAATACATTCTTTAATGTAGAATAAAACTGTTTAACAAGGGGGAATGAAATAGATCAAAAGAAAATTTTAGAAATAAGAACAAAAAATTTAATTGATGAAGATATCGCACAACGAATCTCGCATAATAAAGGTCCAATGGAAACAATATTTGGAATTTAAGCTTAAGACATGAGTAGGAGTGGGCGTTTACTAATGCCTGAAAAAAAAACAAAAAAAACAATTATCTCAATTATCTGTTAATATTATTCTTAGAGAAAATATATACAAAACAACATTCATAGACAATTAAATTTCCAATTAGATTAGTTCTATACAATTCTTCAATTTACTTATAGTAACGGAGATATTTCAAATTTATGAAATTCCCCATCTCTAAACCCTTCCCACTTTTATTTTAGTCGTTAACAGAAAGACATGAGATGCAAGGGTTGCTTGTAGCTCCATGGCTCATTGTGGAAGGAATCACAAAAAAGTCCGTCACGCAGGGGCTGCGTAAACTAAGCAGATTTCCAACGTGAAATTTTACAATAGAGAAATTCCACGATAGCCGAGCAGTTAAGGAAACGGCCGAGCTAGATTTTGGCGGGAAAGTCACCCGTCCGTTAGCCGCCCAGATTTAATAAAAATGCAAATATCTCTGTTAATATTGAAGATAGAGAATAAATGTATTGAACAATATCTATAGTAAATGTAATTGGCAATAAGATTGGTTCTGTATAATTTTTCGATTTGACGTATAGTAACGGAGATATTTCGAATTTTCGAAAATCCTTCCCTCTAACCCCTTCCCCCCCTCCCACGGGTCCTATTTCAGAGCTGTTAACGAACTTGATCTTTCTTTTTTTACATAAAACGACTAAATATCGAGTTTGGTAACGAACAAACAAAAATTGCGACCGCTAGAGCGGTAACAGACAAATATATATATATATATATATATATATATATATATATATATATATTCAGTTTTGAACGGACCTCATTTTCGTCATCTACTAGGTATGATCGATGGACAATTGAAGACAAATTTCGAAGAAAATTCCGTCATGAGTACAACCTCAATAGCTGATTTCCCTTAAAGGAAATCTGCTAAAATCCTACGTTCCAACCACTATTCTCTGTGAAGAGGAACTGTTGATGAAAGCGTTCTGCCGCTTGTAATAAATAATTGTGAAGGAACGAGGCATTTGTGCGTTCAATCTTGCATGTGCTTTCTATCATTTTTTTTGATAAATTTTATTTATTCAGCCCCCCTCTCCTTAGCGCTGAGTCTTTTTCTTGCACCGTGCAATATACCATCCGCTTCTTCAAACCTCCAAATAGATTTCTCAGAACTGTTCTCAAGCAGGCCAGTCAGACTTCCCTATTATATTATGTTAAAAACCCACGGTACACTGCCAGATATAATTATTGGTCTGATACAATAAATAAGTATATGGACCTTTATTCAAAAGGTTTTGGCATTTTCCATTAAAAAATGGTTCACTACAGGAATATTAAGGGAAACTTTGTCTATTTAGAACAAATAGGGATACACGTCAACATAGCTAAATAAGAAATAATTAATACTGTTCGTGTGGTGGAATTCCGAGGTAGGTTATAATTCTTATTCTGCTCCTCTAAATCTTCTCTTAACTCCACTCTTCTAAGTTAGAGCACGTACTCCGAGTGTTGTAGTATGGAAATAATGTATTCCGATAAATATTAAGTAATTCAAGTTATGTTTTATTCAAAAATATTGAACAATCTGCAAAAAATAAAGATAGAAAATAACCAGATTAAGATTCTACTCTACAGCTGTAGATGCGTTCCCTTGAGAGAGATCAGCTATTGAAGTTGTACTCATGACGCGATTTTAGAAAAATTTCGTGCAAGTCCATCGATTCTACCCAGGAGATAAAGAAAATGAAGCCCGCTCAAAATTATTTATATATATATATATATATATATATATGTGTGTGTGTGTGTGTTTGTTTGTTGTCTAGTGGCCGTTTAAAAAACGACAATAACAAAAAAAACTTTTGTTATGCGCATATCTGCCAAAAAACCAATAGGAAACGAAATATCTCTATATTTAATTTCAAGCCTCTATTATAATTCCCACTCCTGTTCGTCTCGGAGAATATTAGTTTAGCTTAAAGTCTAAGTTGGGTTAATAGTAATTCACATTCTCATTCCGAGTTTGCATAAAATTCGGTTGAGTAGTTCGGGCGTCAAAAGGTAACAAACAAACAGACAAAGCCACAAATTGCAGATATGTTGTCTATGGCATGTGAAACGAAAATGAGTGGACGATTAGCCCTTGAGACAGAGAGTGAGAGTGTGTGAGAGAGAGGGAGAGAGAGAGAGAGAGAGAGAGAGAGAGAGAGAGAGAGAGAGAGAGAGAGAGAGAGAGAGAGAGAGAGAGAGAGAGAGAGAGAGAGAGAGAGAGAGAGAGAGAGAGAGAGAGAGAGAGAGAGAGAGTAAATAACCCGTTATTACATATTTCGTACATACATATCCCGTATGTATTGCTATTTTCCTTAGAATTACAGTGAAAGCTATTTATATAGTATTAATAAGAAATAAAAAGTCCGTCACGCATAGGCTCCGTAAACTAAGCAGATTTCCCATGTGAAATTATGCAATAGAGAAATCTCCATACGAGAGCCGAACAGTTGCGGCGAAGGGCCGAACTATCTTTTGGTGGGAAACCTCTTCGTCATCCCTTATCGGCCCAAATTTAATAAAAATGGAAATATCTCGGTTAATATTCAAGATAGAGAATAAATGTGTAGAACAATATTTATAGTAAATTTATTTGGCAATAAGATTAGTTCTATACAATGTTTTGATCCAACGTATGGTAACGGAGATGATTCGAATTTTCGAAAATCCCCTTCTAAACCCCGCCCCCTACTACTGGTCCGATTTCAGCCATTAACGAACTTGATCTGTAGTTTTGCATAAAACGTTTAAATATCGAGTTTGGTAACGATCAAACAAAAATTACGACCGCTAGAGCGTTAACAGACAAATATATATATATATATATATATATATATATATATATATATATATATATATATATATAATTGTGTATATATATAATTTTGAACGGACCTCATTTTCGTCATCTCCTGGGATCGATGGACATTTGAAGAAAATTTTCGAAAATCGCGTCATGAATACGACCTCAATAGGTGATTTCCCTTGAGGGAAATCTGCTAAAAATAAATAAGAGGCACTTGTGTGTAATAGTGAAGAGACGAGGTAATCAAGCCGCCAGGTGACGTTAATGTTTAATTACGGCGGAGAGGATATGCAAGCCCGCACGGCTTAAATGTTGTGCAGTAATGGAACGCTCATGTTACTAATTGCTGTATTATTCTGCTTCCTATGTCACTCTCAATGCTTAAAAATAGCTTCGTGCTTCCGCTTCCCCTCTTCTTTAAATACTAATAAATACCCATTCGTTTTTCCCCCTTTCTAATTTTCCACTGTAAAAACAATGATAGTTACGCTCAAAAATTCTATCTCGTTCCAAACATTAAACGGAGCAATTAGCTGGAATGTTGATGAGGCACCTATATCAGGATTTAATCAGTTTAAATTTCGAGATAAATTTCGAACATTGTCTTTAAAAAAACACAATTGGAAATCAGAATGGATGAAAGTAAACAATACCAACGGCGCAGTATCAAAAGTACAATTAAGCCCATCGAGCCATAGGAGTACTAGACGGGAGGAAGATGTTCTTGCCAGACTCAGGATTGGCCACACATACCTGACAGACAACCCAATATACAAATACTGCAACAAGTACCAAACGATAAAACATATACTGACAGGCTGTATTTAAATAAAAACCTTGACATACCCCACAATATGACAGAAATACTAACTGAAAGCACTCAATTTATTCCGCATATAGTAACACATTTAAAATATACAAACAATAGGTCTACAGCATACTAACGAAAGATTTAAAAAGGATAACATTCATTATATTCTAATAGGCAAAATACGAATTTGAGAAAAATTATATATGCTATATAATTGAAGTACAATATTAAGGTTTTTACATGAAAGAATAAATATATTCTTCTAAACAGAGATCATGCCAATCACATTTGATGTGAGGGCATAAACCACATAAATTTAAAAACCAAATTGTTTTATCACTGTGGTTCCTTACATGGACAAAAATGTAACAAAGGTTTCAAAGAAGTTCGTTAAACATTTAGATTATTATTTTCAATGTTCGTTTTAGATGAGGTGAAACCAAAGTATATGTACAATGTTTTTCACAATTGTCATATTAGCTAATCCAGAAGAGCTATGACGTAACAGGAATTTTGTGACTACTTAAGTTTAAATGCTTAATGATATCTCAAAGCCTTAAATCTTATGGTGGAACAATGACGTAACAGGAATTTTGTGACTAATTGAGTTTAAATGCTTAATGATATCTCAAAGCCTTAAATCTTATGGTGGAACAATGGCGTAACTGCAATTTTGTGACTAATTGAGTTTAAATGCTTAATGATAACTCAAAGCCTTAAGTCTTATGGTGGAACAATGGCGTAACTGCAATTTTGTGACTAATTGAGTTTAAATGCTTAATGATAACTCAAAGCCTTAAATCTTATGGTGGAACAATGGCGTAACTGCAATTTCGTGACTAATTGAGTTTATTAGCTTAATGATATCTCAAAGCCTTAAATCTTATGGTTGAACAATGACGTAACAGGAATTTTGTGACTAATTGAGCTTAAATGCTTAATGATATCTCAAAGCCTTAAATCTTATGGTGGAACAATGGCGTAACAGGAATTTTGTGACTAATTGAGCTTAAATGCTTAATGATATCTCAAAGCCTTAAATCTTATGGTGGAACAATGGCGTAACTGCAATTTTGTGACTAATTGAGCATAAATGCTTAATGATATCTCAAAGCCTTAAATCTTATGGTGGAACAATGGCGTAACTGCAATTTTGTGACTAATTGAGCATAAATGCTTAATGGTATCGCAAAGCCTAAAGCTTGTGGTGGAACAATGACGTAAAAGGAATTTTGTGACTAATTGAGTTTAAATGCTTAATGATAACTCAAAGCATTAAGTCTTATGGTGGAACAATGGCGTAACTGCAATTTTGTGACTAATTGAGTTTAAATGCTTAATGATAACTCAAAGCCTTAAGTCTTATGGTGGAACAATGGCGTAACTGCAATTTTGTGACTAATTGAGTTTAAATGCTTAATGATATCGCAAAGCATTAAATAAATGTGTAAACAATGGCGTAACTGCAATTTTGTGACTAATTGAGTTTAAATGCTTAATGATAACTCAAAGCCTTAAGTCTTATGGTGGAACAATGGCGTAACTGCAATTTTGTGACTAATTGAGCATAAATGCTTAATGGTATCGCAAAGCCTTAAATCTTATGGTGGAACAATGGCGTAACTGAAATTTTGTGACTAATTGAGCATAAATGCTCAATGGTATCGCAAAGCCTTAAAGCTTGAGGTGGAACAATGGCGTATCTGCAATTTTGTGACTAATTGAGCATAAATTCTTAACGACATCACAAAGCTTAAATCTTATGGTGGAACAATGGCCTAACTGCAATTTGTGGCTAATTCAGCATTAATGCCTAATGATATCAGAAAGCTATAAAGCTTGTTGTGGAACAATGACGTAATATGAAAAGTAAAATGTTAACAGTTTTGCACTATGAAACAAGGAAAAATATTGAGGGGCGTAAATTTTAAGGCTAAAAGTTATTAATAATTTATACCAAGTCTATTAATATGAAAGTAAAAATATGTGATATACATACACCTTTGTCGTTATTTTCAATAACTTAATTGATTTTCAATATTAGTAATACAATTTTTCTTTCTGTCACTGGGTCCTATGTACAATTATAATTATTGCAGTTGCGTTACTCTTTTAAAACAGTGATATATGACACAAAAAATTCGAAAAATAGTGGAAATGAACAAATTAATTTGAATGATGTTTAATGAACTAGAACGCCCTTTTATTTTGGTAGGGATGCTTAGTTCCTTACACTTTAGGTCAGCTATAATTTTCTTCATTAATAACCTAGTTGCTTCATTTTTTTTCAACTAAGGTGTAATGTTCCTTAATATTGATATTCTCTAAAATTATAGCATTTTTTCCGTTCATATATCTTTATATGTAAATGATATCTAAAATAACAGCAATATACCCGTTTATACTTCTCCCCTTTTTGTTAAGTGCAATATCATGTGCAAATATTATTTAATGAACTGATTTCCTGTTCATAATCTCTAGACCGTGATTAAAAACTTGCTCGGCATAATTTTAGTATTTTTACTTTAGGGTTCTTCAGTATATTCTTTCCAATTGTAATATATTTAATCAAAATTAAATAAAATCTTCATCCTTGTTTGTTTTGATGGTTTTTTTTTTTAAGCCTTGCCAATCTTACAGAGTTTTTGTCTTCATCCAATGCATGTAATATTTCATTGTTAAATTTATTATTCTTCGGCATATACAATTTAAACTGTATTTCTTTCAGCTTGAAGGAGTTCGTTCTCTTATTCAGGCAATTCTACAAACTAGTTTTTTGTTTTATTTTTTTAATCGTTTGATTACAATACGTTTTATTATTTTTTATATTCTATTAATTTAATTTTTCAATTGGCATACTCTATTTTTTCATTTATCATTGACTTCATTGGTTGAATTTTCTTGGGCTAAAATTGGTAGATTATAGTCAACTATAATTAACAATTGTCTTATCTACGGATAACCAAGGCTTAACTATTTTTTGATGTCGATAATTTTGATCAACCAGAAAGTTATCCAATTAAAGTTTTATTTCATTGGTTAGTTTTCTCAAAATATATTTTATTTTTTTCGAAAATTTATGAATGTAGCTTATTTTCATAAATTCATTCTCTTAACGTTCTCTTATCCGAAGCGTTCGGTGTTGCTGTTGTGGCCGCCACCAACTATAGCTGGAGATGAATTAAGTCCTCAAATAGAAGAATTTGGCCATAATACAGTATGTGTGTTTGTCTGCCATTTTTGTTAATATCTCTTATTTATTTTTCCTAGTTATATAATGATTGATTTATACGTATATTGCATAAGGACGTACATATTTGTGCACTATCTAGAAAAATATAATTTTGAGCGTATCTGGGTTGAAATATTGAAAAATGGCTTCATGAGACTAGAGCTACAGCTGATTTCCCTTATGGGCAATCTACTAAAAACCTGCACTGACCTAAACAGACAAATCATTTTGTTCACTAAAATATCTGTTTCGACAAGGGGTTATCCTATATGGTGAGCTTTAATAACAACCTAGACAAATGAGTAAGCGAAACTTTTCACATTTCTCCATTTCAAATCCAACACGTTATTGGGGAGTAGCATTTTCTCCCTCGCTTAGTTACTTGAATACAGGATTATACAGAACATGCTAACTAGGTCACAACCGTTATTCCCAATAGGGCTTCCCTGTGTAAATTAGTAACTTGCTAATGTAGGAGGGAATGAGACACGGCAGAGCAGTAGCTGGGCTTGGAAACGAAAACAGTGCGTAGGCATATTAAGGGAAATGCTGGAAGAGAATTTCATTCCGCTGTCAATAAAAGAACAGGCTTTTCCGTCGGTTGGAAATGAACAGCGCCTATAGGAGCCTTGAACAAGGCGAGCAAAAGGATTTTACGCACGGAGCTGCGCCTTGAATGAAAACTTGTGTATAAGAGAAGGAGAACCGAGGGAGGGGCTTGGTTCTCTATTCAAATATTCCTAGGATATAAGACTGGGGGAAGGGGGAGGGGCATTGAAAATTTATAGAAAGGCCGGGGGTGGGATGACGGGAGCGCCGTAAAACAGGAGGTACGACCCTCTCTGCTCTCTACCCTAGCTTCTACTATATATACAAACTTGCACCATCTTCTTCTAGGAAACACATGCAGACAGGAATTAGCGAATTGCCCTGCTCAGGCGGGAGTAAATGAGGTAAAGTCCGTCACGCAGGAGCTGCGTAAACTAAACTAGATTTCCCACGTTCTGGAATAACACACCAAATTGACGAGTGGAAGTGGGGGAGGTTACTATCTTCAATGAAAACCATATTCGGTATTTAACCTTGGAATGAAGAGGTTCATGATATAGTTATGGAAATATAAGTAGAAAAAAAAATTAGAGATTTTAACAGAAAGGCCCTTAGCAGATAAACACGCATACTTTATTATAACCTAATAGAAGAAATAAATCTAACCTCCCACAACAAATGACAAAGGTGAATTTTGGAGGATTTTATTCATCTCCAGCCATAGTTGGGCTGGCCACAACAGCAAAACAGAATGCCTTGGTATAAGAGAATGAATTTATGAAAATAAAATACATTCATCATTTTTCTAGAAGACATTTTGACAGAACTAACCAATTAAATAAAACATTAGTTTGACAACTTTCTGGTTGAACAAAAATGTCGACATTAAAAAACGTTAAGCCTTGATTATCTGTATATAGACAAGATTGATTCAGGTTGAATTCAATAAAAATAGTCTGCAAATTGAAAAATTAAACTCAACAAATGAAAACAAATAGAAAAGGAAATACATGTAACGTTTTAAAAAAATAAAACAAAAACTAGTTTTTAGAACTGCCTGAATAATAGACGAGCTCCCCCAAGCTAAAAAGAATATACTTTAAATTACATATGAAGAAGAAGAATAAATTTAACAATGAAACATTACATGCATTCGATGAAGTCAACAACTCTGACATAACTTTAAAATAAGAAAAAAACCAAGGCTGCAGGGGTTTTCTTTTATTTTGATTTAATATATTACCATATGGGAGAATATAACTGAACGACGTTTCATTTACTCTATTAGTACTTACGAAGAAGCCCAAAAGTAAAAATATTAAAATTGTACCGAGCAAGGGTTTTAATCACACCCTTGAGATTATAAACGGTAAATAAGTTCATTGCATAATATTTGCACATGATATTGCACTTAACAAAAACGTCAGAAAAATCAATGAGTACATACCTGTCAGTTTAGATATCATTTCCACCTATAGATATATTTTAACAGGAAAAAAAAGACACCCTTAATTTTAGAGTTTCACAATAGCCTTCACTTCCTGCGTGAATCTGGGATTTGGTTACAAAATATGTCGGACCGAGTGGAGATGATACCATTACCTTCTACACGGAACAAACAGGTTTGTGGTACAATGGCAATGCTTAAACAGAAGACTTATTCGGAACGTAAATACGCCTTAGACTGTGTATAAACCAGTTCAGAAACGTTTCAAAGGCAAATTCCAGATATAAATATCAGCTTAAACCAAGAAATATTTATTTATTAATTCAAATGAATGGTTAGAACCGCCAATATAAATGATGCTATTGTCATACCTCTCGGTGGAGACCGTCGTCACTGGCTGATGGTTGAGTACCGCTGGCAAGCGCTTTCGATGCGATGGCATCATCTTCAAGCCTGTTAATAGTTGTACTGAGTTGGTTGTCCGTCAGTCAGTGGGTTTTATGCTCTGTTCACCGTATTAGTTGTTTACGTTTAGTCCAGATCTGTTTACTTACCACTAAGATCTGTCAAACGAGGGGTGTTGATGTTCAGGTAAATTGTTTTCGTGTGGTCAATCATGACCTAACCACAAAACCCCAAGTAAGCGAATTTTGAAATATAAATGTTTTATTTTATTTTTAATATTCTTGTAAATAATTGTCCATAGCGCATGAATAATATTAATTCTATATTATTAAAGTGAACAAGGTATTTAAAGAAACGTGAAAGGCAAAGAAGAACAAACTCAACTATTGAATGTAAGCATTACTTACAATTTAATGATCAATCATTTTAACAATTGACTATTTATTTAAAAACTGTGTACTGTGTGTGTGTGTGTGTGTGTGTGTGTGTGTGTGTGTGTGTATGTGTGTGTGTGTGTGTGTGTGTGTGTGTGTGTGTGTGTGGGCTGTATTCAAAGACCAGTTATTGTGCTGGATTTTCGTATTTCTACTTGTGAAATGATTTTCCGCTAACCTAAAAACGACAGCGTCATAATAAATATCATGCATATTATATTGCTGCTAAATAATACATACGTTAGAAGGTAGACTCAAAAGATATTCTATTTCGAGTTTCATAGAATTACGAGGTAAATAGAAAATGTTTCATAAAAGCACACAATCATGCAAATATGAATATATAATATATTCTTTCTATCTCAGCTTTCCTTCAAATTTATATTTGTATCTTTTTTAATCTAAAAGAGTTTCGTCTTTCCCGTCTATCCGAAGTAACTATATTTCATAACAAATATGAATGAACATTCTTTTTGATTTGTTCCTGATTAAAGTCCCAGTATTTTTTTGGTCATGTCCCCAGGTTAGACTCAAGATACTTTTCCATGCCTATACTGCAGTTATGTTTCGGTTATCATACTATCACATTCCTGGAAAATGTTTATTAAATAAATTTAGTGCTATATATTTTTTAAACATTATTTCCCTTTTGCATCAGGGGATATCTTCAGCCGCCACTACTAGCCTTTGCCACCACTGCCAATCCAGGGCTGAAGCTATAGAGTTCACTACTATATGGATCCCCGTTGCGTCCTTTGGTAGGGAAAACTCTGTGTTTCCTCACTTTTTGGCTTCGTTTTTCTTAAGGTTTACATCGGTATTAAACTAAGATGCTCTGATCTTGGAGCAATGTAAGTTTGCTCAGCATTTTAGCGGATGTCCCTTAAGGGAAGTCTCTTTTTGACTTTGAACTCATGAAGTGATGCTCAAATTTCCATCGAACCTACGTAGGAGATGACGAAAATGAGGTCCGTTCCAATGTATATGTCTTTATACAAATGTAATTGTCTGTCACCTCTCTAGTGTCCGCAATATTTGTCGTACTGTTAGCTTGAACTCAAAATATTTTTATCAAGTGACCTTTATTAAGGTAAATACGTCAAATTCGTAGGGCGTTGACATCACCGACTATAATTTTACGTTTCTCTCTCAAAAACGTTTATTTGTTCTATAGAATACTAAATATTTAACCGTTTCAATCAGCACAAAATATCATAGTTGTTATTAGCATAAACCGAGCCTGAAATAGTAGAGGTGGGAATTTATAAATCCAAAATAACTCCTTTAATATAAGTCAGATTGCAAAATGTAATTGAACCAATCTTGCTAAACTATTGATAGTCTACATTTTTGTTTCTTTATTTTCTCGGAACTCAAATATTAACCGAGATATTCATGCTTTCTTGTTTTCAGCCTTCAGTAAACCCCCGTCTCTACTGGTGAAACGCGATGGCGTTTTTACATAGAAATAGAAAATATGCAGTGAAATGACATTACTAGTGCGCCATACCCGGGGAGTATTTTAATCACGAATAGGTTCTTTTTTAAAATAGCATAATTAAACGTTTTGATGTTAGTTTGATCTTCTTTGAATTAATTTCAGCTATTCGCTTTTACATATTCAGGTATCTCCCATAACTCAAAAAGTCCATCACGCAGGGGCTGAGTAAACTAAGCAGATATCCCACGTGAAGTTATACAATAGAGAAATCTCCATACGCAAGCAGAACAGTTACGGCCAAACTAGCTTTTGGCGGGAAACTCATTCCTCCGTTATCGGCTAACATTTCATAAAAATGCAAATATCTCGGTTAATATTCAAGATACAGAATAAATGTATGGAACAATATTAATAGTAAATTTAATTTGCAATAAGATTGGTTCTATACAATTTTTTGATCCGATGTATGGTAACGGAGATATTTCGAAACCCCCTCCTCTAAACCCCCCCTCCCACTGGTCCGATTTCAGCCATTGACGAACATGATCTGTCTTTTTGCATAAAACGTTTAAATATCGAGTTTGGTAAAAAAAAACTGCGACCGCTAGAGCGTTAACAGACATATATATATATATCTCGCATAATAAAGGTCTCTTGAACAGAATATTTGGTATTTAAGCTTAAAACCAAGAGGTTCATGATATAACAGCTTATTATTTCTTTGACATGAGTAGTAGTGGGGGTTTATTTAGAAATGAAAACTAAAAAATTCTAAGGTCTCTGTTAATACTTATGATCGAGGAAATATGTGTACAATGACATATATAGGTATTATAATTTGCAGTAAGATTGATTTTATACACTTTCTCGATTCGATATAGAATAACGGAGATATTTTGAATTTTCAAAATGCCCCTCATTAACGAACTTGATCTTAATTTTTACATAAAACGTTTAACTACCGAGTTTGGTAACAATCAGACAAAAATTGAGACCGCTAGAGTGTTAACAGACAAATATGTATATACAGTTTTGAACGGTTTTTATTTTCGTCATCCCTTGGGTGTGACCGATGGAGATATGAAAAATTTTTCGAAAAGTGCTTCATGAAGTACATGCTGAATAGTTTATTTCCATTGAGGGGTATCTGCTAAGACGGCTTGTTTTAGAATTTTGAAATCCCATGTGTTGAGTATAAAAATAGTTTTCAGTTTTGTAAATCAATGATCTACCTTTTATTAGGTATAATAAATGTTTTATATCTCTTTGTATGTGGCATTAAACTGAAATGTTACTAATTAATGAGAAATTTATTTCTATTCCTGTAGACATTAATACAGTTCAGTAAGCATTAATAAATTCTGGAAGATAAATCTGAAATATGCAAATATAGGAAATTAAGTGTCAACAGACAGTCGAGACGGTTTAGTAATTACAGTCAAACTTTGTGAGAAAAAAAGGTGGGGAAATTGGCTGTTTGCTTACAAAAGGGGAATCGGGATTAAGAAATCCCAAATAAACTCCAACTGAGAAGTTTGCAGATAAGGTGAAGCGGACGCTATGGCTTCAGTTATGAAGTGAAGCATATTCATAAGAAAATCCTAAATAAGAAGAAGGACGGAGATGCTTCAAGTTGGTCGTTAACTTTTTAACTCGGTCCAGGGCGACGAGCAGCCCCCCCCCCTTTTGGAGAAAGTTTTTCTCCCTTTTATCCTATAACTTGGTAAATGCGTTAACTTTGAGGATAATTTCGTAATCATGGAGACAAATACGTTAAAAGATTATGCGGCCTTATCCACTTCTTCATTGGCCGAGGGGAAACGACGATAAACTGCGTTTATATAGCCTTACAGAAAGGTAATTCTGTTTTAAATTCCCCAGCTCTGAACAAAATATGTAGTAATTTCTTTTTTTTTTTCAAAAACAAAATGAAATAATTAATTTAAATTAAACAATATTGAACACTATTGGTTATGAATATTTTATGTTATTCATTTACGTCCGTTTTATGGCTAATTTGGACGGCTTATCTGCAGGTTGCTTTGGGGATGACCCCAAAGATCTAGATAAATTATTTAATTTTATTAAAATTACAAATTTGAATAAAGAAATTTAAATTGTAGATTACAAATTTGGACTAAGAAATTTATTGTATCATGATTTATATCGTCAAATTTTAAATAACTATATAAAGGAGGATATGGTAATTTTTACTATTTACATTAACACAATTTACTCACAAAATGTAGGTAGTTATTAAAAACGAGATGTAGGATTGATGGACATTTGAAGAAATTTATCGAAAATCGCGTCATGAGTACGACCTCAATAGCTGATTTCCCTTAAGGGAATCCCTTATTAACGTAGTATCTAGTAAATAATTATCATAGGGTTTTAATAAAATAAATTTTATAATTTTTTTTTAATTTGTTCATATTTTTTTTAAAAGGTATAGTCACCGAAGTGGTGGTATGTAAGTCAAGAAACATGTAGGGCAGTATGAATAAAGTTTACGCGGAAATGTGTTAATTGGTAACCCTTGTCACGAAACTATGAAGAAAATATGAAATTAATGGTAAACCTAGACTGACGAGCTCGATTCTCGCCTGGGCAAAGGAAATTATTTAATGACGGAATTCATTAAATAACATCCTCAGTCCCACCCTGGCTAGAAAAGTGTGGTTACCTGTAGATAACCCGTCCGAATTAGCCTTAGTTGAAAAAAGTGGACGTTAATAAATAATAATAATAAAAATTAATGAAGGTAAATTGACATTTTATTCTTCAATTCTTTTCTATTATTATATTAATCCGCCTAGCTATCATGTCAGTTAAATTTAACCTAATGTATTTACACTTTTCATGCATGTTAAGGTTTTAGCTGCATATTTACTGCAGTCATATCCCTATATCCTGTCAAATCAAGACCTATTTGTTGTTCTACAGTCCGTTAGTATGTGTTTGACAGATACGTTAGTTAGCTTTGTCTTTGGGTCTGAAGTCGGTATGTTTTAAATATGGTCTGACCAATTGAAAGTCTACAGTGTGTGGCCTCTTCACCTCTAGAATTCCTGAAACTCAACAGCTAGGCTAAAACAGCATTAGTTACATTGTGTGCTTAGTTGAGAATTCCCAGTTAGTTTGTCTTTCGGCTAAAACCGGTAGTTTTGCACGTCTTCTAGTGACGTATCTCATTGAGCCGTGGATTTTAAGCTTACGTACCGTTGTTACAGTTCATCGAAAATCAGCAGTAATCCTCATTCCTGAGCTCACACACACTTATTTCAATATGTATGCGTTTGTATGTCTTATATGGCATATCTCCAGTGGCGTCAGGCGTAATATACTCTACCATTATATTTTGGCGAGTTTTCAATTGGCTTATTCGAGGAGGCTTATTGTGTCTCACGATTATAAAGTCCTGACAGACGCAGCAGTAGAAGAAGGCGATTGAAAAATCAGTGAAATATTCGTGAAATACTACCGAAACCGTTGATTATATGCCGTACTCCACAACCGGAATGAGGTCTCAGCGACGGGGTTAAAGAAAGTCCGTCACGCAGGGGCGGCGTAAACTAAGCAGATTTCCCACGTGAAGTTTTACAATAGAGAAATCTGCCTAATGACAACTGTAGTAGTAAGAAACCTCTAAACCTAAAACATTATTTAGGGTGTAATAACCCAGTAGTTTCTAGCCCCAAAAAACAGTTAACCTAACCTCTAACCCTATTCACGAGGGACGAATAGTTACGAAAACGGCCACCAGAGGTCACGGCGGAAAGTGCGAACATAGCCACTACTGCCGAGCACATGCAGAATACAAATGCAAATATCTCAGTTAATACTCAAGATAGAGAATAAATGTATAGAACAATATTTATAGTAAATTTAATTTGCAATACGATTGATTATGTAATATTTTTCGATCCGACGTATAGTAACGAAGATATTTCGAATTTTTGAAAATCCTCCGCTCTAAACCCCCCCTCCCACTGGCCCGATTTCAGCCGTTAACGAACTTGATCTTTCTTTTTACATAAAACGACTAAATATCGAGTTTGGTAACGATCGAACAAAAATTGCGACCGCTAGAGCGGTAACAGACAAATATATATATATATATATATATATATATATATATATATATATATATATATATATATATATATACAGTTTTGAACGGATCTCATTTTCGTCAACTCCAGGGTAGGATCGATGGACATTTGAAGAAAAAATTCAACAATTCCGTCATGAGTACAACCTCAATAGCTGAATTCCCTTAAGGGAAATCTGCTAAAAAAGAAAATTCAATACTTGTGTGCTTCATAGAAATCTAGAGAAGTTTTAACTTCCTTCGTTAATTATCGGCGCTCTTTATCGACGTGTATACATGACGTAGGCTGTGGATTGAACATAACGATTTGTAAAAAGTCCGTCACGCAGGAGTTGCGTAAACTAAGCAGATTTTCCACTGGCTGGATCACACGTGATCCAGTGCATCATCGTTAGTGACCCAACGTCCAGGATGTTTGTCTGATGAGCCCTTGAACCAGACTGGCCTAGGAAGCATGTCGTTCTCGTTTGCTCAGTTTTCGTCTAATTTAATGTTTTCGTAAAAGGGAGTAGAAGAGATAAACAGCACAAAGATAAACTAAAACAAAACATTAAATGTGGTAAATTATTGAATTAACTGAAACCACAAATGCAGTTAAAATTGAGTCCCCAAACAGGACCGACAAGAAAGCCTTTAGTCTTTATTAGAAATGGTATGGAGTTGCAAGTTACTAAAGGTGATTGAAATGAAGCCTGACTTCACAGAGACCATTACTTAGGAGAGCGTCACCAGCCACTAAACTGAAAGTCTTTGAAGCTACTTTTTTTGAGTTGATTGCTATGGAAATGCAAGGCCCTCATTAAGTCTAGCGATTCTAGGACTTTGTTTCAATCAGAACCTAGCTCATTAGAGATTCTGGTTCTTTATGATTCCCAATTTTAGAAGATTTCCCATACGGGAAATCAGCTATTGAGGTCGTACTCATGACGCGAGTTTCGAAACATTTCTTCAAATGTCCATCGATCCTACCTAGGAGATGACGAAAATGAGGTCAGTTCAAAATTTTATATATATATATATTATATATATTTGTCTGTTAACGCTCTAGCGGTCGCAATTTTTGTTTGATCGTTACCAAACTCGGAATTTAATCGTTTTATGTAAAAAGGAAGATCAAGTTCGTTAATGGCTGAAATCGGACCAGTGGGAGGGGGGGGGTTTAGAGGGGGATTTTCGGAAAATTCGAAATATCTCCGTTATTATGCGTCGGATCGAAAAATCAGTATAGCATCAATCTTATTGCAAATTAAATTTACTATAAATATTGTTCTATACATTTATTCTCTATCTTGAATATTAACCGAGATATTTGCATTTGTATTCTGCATTGGTCGGCAGGAGTGAGCTGTTTGGTACTTTCCGAAGAGAGCTCTGGCGGCCGTTTTCGTAACTATTCGTCCCTCGTGTATAAGTTTAGTGATCCCTTACTACTTACTACACTTGTTTTTGGGCAGATTTCTCTATTGTAAAACTTCACGTGGGAAATCTGCTTAGTTTACGCAGCCCCTGCGTGACGAGCTTTTTATCAGCAGAAAGGTATAACTTTCAGTTAGCAATCATGAACTTCAATGTTCCTACATCCTCTTTTGTGATAAGTACATAGGTAGTCCCAACACATGACAGGAAATATCAGTCACTGCAGACAGGAAAGCCAGGCATGCAGAGGCTGAGTAAACTAAGTAAATTTCCCATGTGCTGGTACAACACATCTCATCTCACCACGGAATCTCTATTTATATGTAGTAACCGATTATTAGAAGGGGCGGAGGTAACTGAAGGGAAAGTATGAATAACTCGATTAATAATTGAGTTACAAGTAGAAAAGTCCGTCACGCAGGGGCTACGTAAACTAAGCAGATTTCCCACGTGAAGTTTTACAATAGAGAAATCTGCCTAATAACAACAGTTGTAAGAAACCTCTAAACCTATTCACGAGGGACGAATAGTAACGAAAACGGCCGCCAGAGCTCACGGCGGAAAGTCCGAACATAGACTGCTGCCGAGCACACGCAGAATACAAATGCAAATATCTCAGTTAATATTCAAGATACAGAATAAATGTATATAACAATATTTATAGTAAATTTAATTTGCAATAAGATTGATTCTGTAATATTTTTCGATCCGACGTATAGTAACGATGATATTTCGAATTTTCGAAAATCCTCTCCTCTAAACCCCCCCTCCCACTGGTCCGATTTACAAATATATATATATATATATATATATATATATATATATATATATACACAGTTTTGAACGGACCTCATTTTCGTCATCCACTAGGTAGGATCGATGGAAATTTGAAGAAAAATCTCGAAAATTCCGTCATGAGTACAACCTCAATAACTAGACCGATTTCAGCCATTAACGAACTTGATCTTCCTTTTTACATAAAACGATTAAATTCCGAGTTTGGTAATGCTCAAACAAAAATTACGACCGCTAGAGCGTTAACAGACTAATATATATATATATATATATATATATATATATATATAAATTTTTGAACGGATCTCATTTTCGTCATCTCCTGCGTAGGATCGATGGGCCTTTCAGGACATTTGTCGAAACTCGCGTCATGAGTACGACCTCAATAGCTGATTTCCCTTAAGGGAAATCTGCTAAAATAATATTTGGCGCTTAAGCTTCCAATAAAGTGGTTCACAACATAACCATGTCATGTTTATTATAAGGCGAAGAAGTGGGAGGCTAGTCCCTGGACTGGCAGAATTCTAATAATCCAAGGTGGCTTTCATCTATTTATTTATGTATAAAAAAAAAATAAATAAAAAAAATAATAAAAAAAATATACAAAATAAATAAATAAATAAAAAATGCAGTAAGTGTGTGAGTGTGTGTGATAAAATGATGTAAATTAATTGAAAAAAAAGGAAAAAAAAGAAAAGAAAAAGAAAATAAAAGAAAAAAAAACTGAAAAAAGTACATACAGTGCCAGTCATTTAATTGTAATATTAGCTAATTGTAATACCAGTAGAAAATAAGTACTTTTAAGGAAGAAAACTTAGATTTAGTTAATAAATAGTTATATAAAAATTAGCAACTTAAATACCCTTAGGATATGGTAAAATCAATATATACAATCTATTAGATAATTTATTTACGAAATAAAGTATACAGACACTTGCAAACAGCATCATACTAATATAAAGGTCATAATAACCTAGCTGTTGATTGCCCAAACCACATTAATCGTAATCCATGTCATCGTTATTACGACATGAGTGGGTGTGGGGGTTTACTGAAGGCTAAAAAAGTCCGTCACGCAGGGGTTGCGTAAACTAAGCAGATTTCCCACGTGGTTTTGCAATAGAGAAATCTGCCTAATAACAACTGTAGTAGTAAGAAACCTCTAAACCTAAAACATTATTTAGAGCGTAATAACCAAGTAGTTCCTAGCTCCAAAAAAACAGTTAACCTAACCTCTTAACCTATTCACGAGGGACGAATAGTTATGGAAACGGCCACCAGAGCTCTCGGCGGAAAGTCCGAACATAGCCTGCGACCACACGCAGAATACAAATGCAAATATCTCATTTAATATTCAAGATACAGAAAAAAAGTATAGAGCAATATTTATAGCAAATTTAATTTGGAATAAGATTTATTCTATACAATTTTTCGATCCGACGCATAATAACAGAGATATTTTGAATTTTCAAAAATACCCCCCCCGCTAATGCCCCCCTCCCGCTGGTCCGAATTCAGCCATTAACGAACTTGATCTTCCTTTTTAACATAAAACGATTATATTCCGAGTTTGGTAACGATCAAACAAAAATTGCGACCGCTAGAGCGTTAACAGACAAATATATTATATAATATTATATATATATATATATATTATATATATATATATATATTATATATATATATATATATATATAATTTTGAACGGACCTCATTTTCTTCATCTCCTGGGTAGGATCGATGGACATTTGAAGAAATATTTCGAAACTCGCATCATGGAAAAACGACCTCAATAGCTGATTTCCCTTAAGGGAAATCTGCTAAAACTAAAAAAATGCAATCATCTCGGATAATAATATAGATAATGAAAAAAACATTAATAATTACATTTATAGAAATTTATATTAGCAATAAGGTTGGTTCTATACTTTTTTTTTTCGATCTGGGGTATAATAACGACTGAGATATTTCGAATTTTCAAAATTCCTCCCCTCTAAACCTTCCCATTTCAGCCATTAACGAACGTGATCTTTCTTCTTACTTAAAACTTTTAAATACAGAGATTGGTAACTATCAAACAAAAATGGCGAACGCTAGAGCGTTAACAGACGAATAGGAGAAAAATCAGCTAATATGGCTGATTAAATGCGAGAAAAATTTCCTGATTAATTCAGTGAAAGGGGTAATAGAAAAGGGAATAATAAAAAATTCCAAGAGGTTTCACTTGCATCCCTTCTGGCAGGATTCCAGATTGTAAGGCCGCTGGGCCCAAATTGCTTATATAATCAATTATTTATCGTTCCTTTAAACTATACCTTCCGAATGCCACGCCCTCCCATTATCTCTCAGAAATGAGGGAAGGGTTTCTCTCAATTTATTTATTATGTTCATTATGAGCTCAGATTTATGATGCTTATGATCAGCTTCAGTGCCTTTCTGTGTGTGTTCGCTCTTCCGCAAAAATTAAAAAATAAAAATGGTAATATCCTATAGTTCACTTCTTCTGAAACCAGGTAGTTTTTACGAAATGGAATCTTCATAACCCATCCCCCTCTAAACCACCTTCCCCCAGTCGGAATTCAGCCGTTAACGAACTTGAACTTTCTATTTACATATAACACTTATATCTTTATAATTCAATCCATCCTAAAGTAGGAATTGTTAGCTTTTAAAATGAACGAACACGAGTATTTCTATAGTTCTTGGTTAAGTCTCTTTGTATCTCGCTCAATCTATTGTCATAGTTCCAGAAAATTGTAAAATCTTTTATGAGACATTAAGTCTGCATGAGGAAATCGTTTATGGCCCAAAAACCAATATCATACGGTCAAGGCTTGGCACACTTCTTTGGGTCAAATGCTGAGCTTGACGCGTTCCGTGCATGTATTGATGTGACATTACACAAATAATGTCGCTACGTCTGCATTCAGGTAGTTACTCAATCTTTTAGCTGTTTTCCCTAAGGGGTCATGACGCGATTTTCGAAAAATGTCTTCAAATGTCCATCGATCCTACCCAGGAGGAACCGTCAGAAACTATATATATATATATATATATATATATATATATATATATATATATATATATATATATATATCGTTTTTTGTAAAAAGAAACGAATTTTTTGTAAAAATTGCTCATTTCTCTTAAGGGGAATCTGCTATAATCCTCAGTCTTTTCTAGCTAGAAAAGGGTGGTAACCTATAAATAACCCGCGTTCCGATTAGTCTTAGAAGCAAAAAGTTGACGTTAATAAATAACAATATCAAAAGGTAAATAATGTTTCTAGTAATTCATTTTGTATTATATTCGTGAATATAATGACTGAATATTCTATTCAGTACATAGTGAGTTAAATACACTTGTCCTGTCCTGAAAGTACCCATCATTATAAAAGTGGAAATATCGTTTTATGGCAGACCTGATGATGGTCCATTCAGCCATGTGAATATTTGAACTAATGTAGGGATTTGATTGCCAAACTCTAAAGTATAAACTCAAAGAAATCGCACTCAAGATAATTCTGGGGATAATGACAGTTATTATGTTTATTAGCAGATTTCCCTTAAGGCAAATCAGCTATTGAGGTCGTACTCATGATGCGAGTTTCGAAAAATTTCTTCAAATGTCCATCGATCCTACCCAGGAGATGACGAAAATGAGGTCCGATCAAAATTATATATATATATATATATATATATATATCTATATATATAATATATATATATATATATATATATATATATTTGTCTGTTAACGCTCTAGCATCGCAATTTTTGTTTGATCGTTACGAAACTGGATATTTAACCATTTTATGTAAAAAGACAGATTAAGTTCGTTAATGGCTGAAATCGGACCAGTGGGAGGGGGGGGGGTTTTTTAGAGGGGGGATTTTCGGAAAATTCGAAATATCTCCGTTATTATTGTGACGGATCGAAAAGTTGTATAGAACCAATCTTATTGCAAATTAAATTTACTACAAATATTGTTATATACATTTATTCCCTATCTTGTATATTAACCGAGATATGTGGCATTTTTATGAAGCTGTGGTCGGGTATAGTTCGGATTAGTTCGGCCATTTCCGTCCCTACTCGGGTCAGGTGGAAGCTTCTTCTAACCGTAGCTATCGTTTCTAACCTTACCTTACCTTCCTTCCTTTGTGAGATTTATGCAAATACGTTTTTGTTCATCCGCCCCCCCCCTTCTTTACTTACTTCTTGGACTACTAAAATTTGAGTTATTAAAATATAAATTATTCTTACAATTCAGAAGCCGTTTCAGTTGGGTATTTATTTTAATTAACTGAAAGATTTCTCATTATCTAATCACGGTGGTATTGTGTTACCAGTGTGCAGATTTCTCTATTGTAAAACTTCATGGGGGAAATCTGCTTAGTTTACGCAGCCCCTGCGTGACGGACTTTTTTTTTTCTTTTTTCTTTTATGTATTCATTTCTTTGCTTTTCTCTTTTTCTTATTTTATTATTATTGTTTATATTTATTTCATATTTTAATAAAAATAAGAAATGGGGTACTTCTTAATATTATTAGCTAATAAGATCACTTAAATTTTTAAAATAAATGAAATATTCATTTAGTTGCAATAGTGCAAATACTTTTATTCAATTTCATTTATTAGCGATCTTCTACTTAAATAGAAAATCTTATTTTATGTTTCATTTTGTAATAGTGTAGTGGTCAGAAGGAACACTATAAATTATTTTGTAAATTTCTTGTTACTCAATAAAGGATAATTATACATAAAAAAAAATAATAAGTCACTCAATCGCTTCACGGGGCCGTGTGCACAAACGGAGAACTCATACAAGTTATATATAGGAACATAATGCTAAATGTAGTACAATATGGTTTGTAGTATCATTAATCGAATGCATATTCAATTCGATCACCACCATCCTTTACGCCTACTTACTGACATGAACAAGTTCATTCAACCGTATTGTGATAACTTTCTACCAAAAAAAAAAATAACTTGCTTTTTAACTAATTTTGTTTTCATTTTCATTTCACTATCCTACAATGAAGAAAAAGAAGAAAAGAAAAGAACTGCTGAAAAAGGTTTTAGAAATACTTTTCCCTTTATTTAGCCTGGAACTTGAATAGAGCTGGAAGCCCCAAGCTGATGGGGCGGAAGTTGAGAACTGACAGAGCTCTATGTAAAAAACAGAGAGAGTCTACTTAAAGGGACTTTAAATTCAAACGAAGTCCGACGCCCCGCTTTGTAATGACTAAGATGACCATCAAGCAAGGTGATTGTGTAATGAGCTATTTATATCAGACAGAAGCACAAATACTTAAAATCTGTTATTACATAAAAAAAAAATAATAAATAAATAAATAATAATAACTCTCATTATCACCAGATTTACCTTGAGAGCGATTTCTTTGAGATTTATAATTTAGTGTTGGAGTGCCAAATTTCTACATTAGTTCAAATATTCACATGACGGGGTGGAAACCTGTAGATAACCCGTCCCGATTAGCCCTAGTAGCATAAAGTGGACGTAAATAAAAATAAATAAATAAAATATTCACATGGCTGAATGGATCATCATCAAGTTTGCCATAAAACGATATTCCCACTTCTATAATGATGGGTGCTTCCAGGGCAGAACAAGTGTATTTAACTCACTATATACTGAATAAAAGTATTCCCACAAACAAAAAACAAAATGAATTACTAGGAACATTATTTATCTTTTGATATTGTCAACTTTTTGCTTCTAAGACTAATCGGGACGGGTTATTTATAGGTTAACAACCTTTTCTAGCTAGGACAAGGCTGAGGATTATAGCAGATTCCCCTTAGGAGAAATGAGCAATTTTCAAAAATATTCCTCAAATGTCCATCCCCATCCTACTCAGGAGATGACGAAAATGAGTTCCGTTCAATATTAGTTATATATATATATATATATATATATATATATATATATATATATATATATATATATATATATATATATGTTTAACGCTGTACCGGTCGCAATTCGTTTGATCGTTGGCAAACTCGATATTTAATCGTTTTATGTAAAAAGCAAGATCAAATTCGTTAATGGCGCAAACTGAAGAGTAGGAGGGAAGATTTAGACGGGGGATTTCAAAGATTCGAAATACCTCCGTTACTATAAGTCGGATTTATTTGTGAAATGTACTTAGTTAACGCAGTAAATATATTCCTGCTCTAAATAAATTCCTATTTCCCAGTTGGGAATATTTTACTCCAGCCAATTACCAAATGAAATTAAAGGCACCGCTTTAACTCTCATAGCATAATTATATTTTAGAAAAGTCTGTCTAAGCAGATTTCCCACGTGACGTTTTACAATAGAGAAATCCACATATCGGTAGCACAACACTATCTTGAATATGAGGAGGGGGAGGGGGCATCAACAGAACGTATTTGCATATATCTCACATAGTAAAAGGTTAGAAGGCAAGAATGGAGAAAGGTTAGGTTACAAGAGTGCCGAACAGTTAGGGAAACGGCCGAACTAGCTTTCGGCAGAAACGAAGGGACCATAGCTCGTTCGTCACAATTGATGAAAATGCAAATATCTCGGTTAATATTCAAGATAGAGAATAAATGTATATAACATTATTTATAGTAAATTTAATTTTCAATAAAATTGGTACCATAAAAGTTTTTGATCTGACGTACAGTAACGGAGATATTTTGAATTTTAAAAAATCCCCCCTCTAAACCCCTCCTCCCACTGGTCTGATTTCAGCCGAAAACGAACTTGATCTATCTTTTTACGACGATTAAGCAAACAAAAACAAAATAAATATTAAATAAACAAAAATTGCGATTATACTTTTGAACGAACCTCATCTTTGTCGTCTCCTGGGTAGGATCGATGGACATTTTAAGAACATTTTCGAAAATCGCGTCATGAGTTCGGCCTCAATAGCTGATTTACCTTAAGTGAAATCTGCTAAAGATGTAATAATTTAATATATTTTTTAAAGAGTATATATGTTTCTTGTGACACCGTATGATAAATGCGTGGAAATATATTTTTATAATTGAAGGAATTGCATTTTATTGAAATCTTGTATATTGATTCCATGAAACAAAAGGTTGAGGTAATAATTTGTATCTAACTCAAAATATGACCGACAGTAAAGTTATGACTGGAAACAGGTTATTTATTTTCCAATGATTTCAAAGAGCACTGAGAAAGTAGAGCACTCATTTTTAATTTCTTCTTTTATCTTTGGTTTTAATATATCGCCAATTAAAATACAATATAGCAGCGAGAAAGCCCTTCATGCGGGAGCTCCGTTAGCTAAATATATTTTCACCTGTTGCTATGACGTCATCCCACATACTAATCTCTATTTTCCTATATTAACTAGCACGTGTAAGCAGGGCTTAAAATTTATGAGATACACGTTGTTACAATTGTTATAAGTGAAATCACATGACTAGAAGTCTACTTAAAATTATAGCATTTTCTATTATTAGTTCTACAGTAGTATCTACAAAAATTGTTCAATTTAGTCATTTCAATTGAGCAAATTAACAAAATATGGTACTATTCTGTAAAATAAATATTTTTAAAAGCTATCGTTTAAAAAACTTAAGAGATACACAAGAGTTATTCGAGGCCATAAAATGTATAGTTAATCAGTTAATAAGATAAAAACAGTTTACCAACGAGAGTTATAACCGAAAAATTGACTGTTCGTGTACATATGAATGCAGTATTTAAAGGCTGTACTCGGTAATTGAGCTCGTGAACAGGTAAACCTGATTTTCACGGGACTGAACAAGGGAATAAGAGGGCCACAAGGACATGCAGTGGTTTCCCATGCGTGAAGTTCAACAATAGATAAATATATTATACGTGCCTTGGATAAATCTACATACCGGTAACACAACACCACCGTGAATATTAAGTGAATAAATACAAACGATAATAAGAAACCTCCCGACGGAAAGCATCTGAAATGTAAACAAACAGTTCTGCCAACTTCTTACCGGAAAGAAAAACAATTACTGTAATATATCTGAATATAACGTATTAATTTGATAGAAAAGTATTTACTATATCTAGTACTGTAATTTATAATGAATCAGAATAATTTTTATCTCAATCAATCAATTTTAAGTATTCCAAAAACTTAAAAAGGGGGGGGGTCACCAGAACATATTTGCATTTATCTCGTATAATAAATGTCTCTTGAAAACAACATTTGGTATCTAAGCTTCAAATGAAGTGGTTTATTACATAACCGAGTATTCTTTTTGTAATATGAGTAGCAGTGGGGGTTTGCTGAGGGCTGAAAACTGAGAAATACAAATGACTCCGTTAATATTCAAGATAAGGAATACATGTATAATGCAATATTTATAGTACATTTCATTTGCTATAAGATTGATTTCATACATTTTCGATCCGACTTATAGTAACCGAAATATTTCGAATATTCAAAATTCCTAACTTCTATACCCCCTTCCCTTTAGTCCGATTTCAGCCGTTAACTAACTAAATCATTCGTTTTACATAAAACGACTAAATATCGAGTTTGTTAATGATTAAACAACAATTTCGACCTCTAGAGTGGTAACAGACAAACATATATATATATATATATATATATATATATATATATATATTTATTTATTTATATTTATATGCAGTATTGAACGGACCTCATTTTCGTCATCTCCTGGGTAGGATCAATGGACATTTTAAGAAAAATTTCGAAAATCGCGTCATGAGTACGACCTTAATAGCAGATTTCCCCTAAGGGAAATCTGTAAAACACGAGTTCGATTTAATGCCAGAGTTGCTAGACAGCCATCTCTCAGAAGCCTGCAGCAGCCTGCATAAGCTGACTACTGATAGACTATTAAGCAGTCAGTATGAGTATGCAGTCTACAACTTTAATATGCCTTCCATTCGTGCCCTCTAGCACATATGTATGTATATATATATATATATATATATATATATATATATATATATATATATATATATATATATAAACGCACAAACAAGGTAATACTTTACCACATTAATTACTTCATTTTATAATATTATCCAAAATTTCTTTATTTTAACATGATAAGAATAATTGAGTATTATGTAATGTAAGGACAGCATTGGTCAAATAAGGAAAAACGATGTCAAAATTTCACATTAGAATGAAATGGAATACTATTCACAAATGATCTTTCTCTCCTTGATGTGACAAAAATAAAAGTGGGCTTGCCAGAAGACGCAGAGGATACGGCGGAGAGGCAGACATGCAATGGTTGGTTTTAATTACGGATCTGGTTCGTATCCCATTGTGAAAACGGCTAGAGAGGGGGTTGAAAGTTATAATGAGCAGCCCGCCGGGGCTCCTTTTTAAAATAGCTTTCCCTCTGAATATCATTTATTATATGAAAAAACATTTTTTTTAATATATATGATACACAAAGTGTATCATAAACAAGTATCTTACGCGCCAGTGAGTCATATTACATATTAACGCCACTCATAACAATAAAAAAAAAAGATTGTTACTCATTTTCAAGTAGTAATCTATTCAGGACACTCAACAATGTGCTGTTTTCTGAGATTTTTATTTAGGTAATTGTAGCCCTTTCAGTTATTAGTTATTTCATGGTTATTGATACTAGAGGCGGATGTTCGTTTGGTATATTTGTTGCTTTCAAAAAATGTTAAACCATGATTAGTGAGTGCATGGGATTGATAGATAGAGAGAAAAAGGAAGAAGGGAAGTGAGGGAGGGAGGGAGAGAGGGAGAGAAGGACAGAGGGAGAGAGAGAGGGAGAGAAGGACAGAGGGAGAGAGAGAGGGAGAGTAGGAGAGAGTGAGGACTAGAGTGTGAGATGATGTGAGAGAGAGTGGGAGAGAAGGACAGAGTGAGAGAGAGAGGGAGAGTAGGAGAGAGGGAGAGCGTGAGAGGGAGAGAGAGAGAGAGAGGAGAGAGAGAGAGAGAGAGAGAGAGAGAGAAAGAGGAAGGGAGAGAGAGAGAGGAGAGAGAGAGAGAGAGAGAGAGAGAGAGAGAGAGAGAGAGAGAGCGAGAGAGAGAGAGAGAGAGAGAGAGAGAGAGAGAGAGAGAGAGAGAGAGGAGAGAGAGGGCGTTTCTATTTTCTTAAACTATTAGCAATATCCATTTACTCATGGTAACTTTTCTATAGTAAATAGTACAAATTATGTCCGTTAACCTACTTCGGGAATCTCAGTATCAACTATCACCACAGTGAGGAAGGGACTGTTGCAACCAACGTAAGAGGGAACGAGCACTTGATAAACGTAATTAGCAATCTGTAATTAAATTTAATAAATATATCATGTACGTAGACACTTATTAATGTTTTATCTAGGAAAGAATTATCGTGGGGTTAAATTAATGTTATTGGTTTTTTTAAAAATAAATTTTATTATTTTTTGATAAGGGATGGCGCGTGAAGAGGTGGCATGTAGGCCATGAAACATGTGTTAATAGCAGTAGGAAAAATGCTTTTTGTTGGTGACGCATGCCATGAATCTATGAAGAATATATTCTTACGTTTATTACAAAGTCATTAATAAACGTTGTTTATTAGAGTTCTTTTGGATTGCAAAATTAAACACACACACAAGCTTCAGAATTTTATTACTTGCCAAGTTATTTAACGGTGCACTGCAAACTTGGTTAATTATTCTTAAATGCCACCCGCAGTGTGCACTGATAGCTTCACTGTTCTTGTTATTACACAGTCCAATAACTCACTCACTATCAGTTCACAAAAAAACGTCAAAACATACAACAAAAAAACGGCACTGTACAGATCATCGTGAAGTTAACGGAACTTCACTGTCTTAAACACGGCACTACACTTTTCTTTACAGAGTCGCGGCACAACACTGTTCTTCACATAAAACACTTTACCGTACTGCAACTAAGTCGCACTGGACGCACTGATGATCACGTGAAGACAGCTGAGAACAAATTAACTAACTCGGGGCAGGCTGCGTCCCTTTTATAGATCGTCGGAAAACAACAAAGCGGAATTTTCTGCGCTCTTCTCGATCTGGATTAGTATTACCGAGGAAGGACGGATCATATGGCGGCACACTTTGATCTTCTCCGTACTTCCCAAATACGTTACTATCTTTGTTTAATTTTTCATGTATTTAATTTCCGCAACAATATGTTGGCCGAGAATAAAAAGTCCGTCACGCAGGGGCTGCGTAAACTAAGCAGATTTCCCACGTGAAGTTTTACAATAGAGAAATCCGCCTAATAACAACTGTAGTAGTAAGAGACCTCTAAACCAATTCACGAGGGACGAATAGTTACGGAAACGGCCGCCAGAGCTCACGGCGGAAAGTCCGAACATAGCTACTGCTGCCGAACACATGCAGAATACAAATGCAAATATCTCAGTTACTGTTCAAGATACAGAATAAATGTATAGAGCCCTATTTATAGTAAATTTAATTTGCAATAATATTGATTCTGTAATATTTTTCGATCCGACGTATACTAATGGAGATATTTCGAACTTTCGAAAATACTCCCCTCTAACTCCCCCCTCCCACTGGTCCGATTTTAGCCATTAACGAACTTGATCTTTCTTTTTACATAAAACGACTAAATATCGAATTTGGTAACGATTAAACAATAATTGCGACCGCTAGAGCGGTAACAGACAAATATATATATATATATATATATATATATATATATATATATATATATATATATATATATATATATATATATACAGATTTGAACGGACCTCATTTTCGTCATCTCCTGGGTAGGATCGATGGACATTTGAAGAAAACTTTCGAAAATCTCGTCAAGATTACAACCTCAATAGCTGATTTCTCTCAAGGGAATTCTGCTAAAAGAGTGATTAATTTATTATGTCTTCTTATTTAGAGAATTTCTTTGAATAGTTTATCTTATCTTTTTAATCCATTTTAGAAAATATTTTCTCTTTCTTTGGCTTATTTCCTTTCTGTCTAATTGATTAAAGTAACTCTAAAGGAAAAGGAGAAAAAAAGGCAACTATCATTAAATAAATCTTTAAGTGATTAAATTAGAAGATGAATTGAGCCATGAGATAATCTCAACGGCAATAAGAAAGTAAAACTTAAGGGCCTTGGGTAAGTATCCACCGCTTGGAAGAAGAGACTTGACCGCTTATCTCGCTCTCCGACCTAGATAACTTGCCTCCGTTTGGATCTTCTCTTCTTCTCTCTCTTACTTTCTGTAGTATTAATTAATAAAACCAACACTTTTAAAGATCACCAGGACATCTATGATATAGCAGAATAGAAGATATTAAGTGAGCACTAAAAACACCTTCACTGGCGTTTTGAGCGGATTTCCCTCACGGAAAATCTGTTTTCGAGGTTGTACTCATGATTCGAGTTTCGGCAAATTTGGCAAACGTCCATAGATTTTACCCCGGAGGTGACGAAAGTGGTGTTGTAGTGGTCGCAACTTTTTTTATATCTTTACTTATCTCTCTATTTAAACGTTTTATGTTAAACTGGAGGGCTTTTGGTGAAATTTTGGAAATTACAAATACCTCCTTTATAGTTCTTTAGATCGAAAACTTACAGAATTAATCCCGTGCAAATTTAATGTTCTTTAAATGATACAATGCAAGGTTTTTTTTTTTTTTTTTTTTTCTTTTTTTTTTTTTTTTTTTTTTTTTTTTTTTTGAGATATTTGCACTTCTTGCAAAAGTCCCGAGAAAATTCATATGTACATAGATATAAAATATAATGTTGCATTAAATTTCGTAAACATATCTTGTGGGGTAAGAAGCAATGTTTAACGATATTTCAACCTCCCTTGTGATATTTTATTTATGAAAAATTGCCCAATGTCATTCATCTGCCTGCTACAAATACTGAGATTCACATTGGTCGGAGTCATCAGTACAACTTTAAATTTATATGTTAAATCCTGAAATGAAATTTATATGTTAAATTCCTCAGATTGGTGAAACTCGCTCCAATATGAAGTAACACGCTCTGAGTTAAGTTGTCATGGCAAATATAGGACATAAAATTCATAATCACATTGTCTTTGTTTACCCTCAGTCGGGCGCAGCTGGGCTGAGAGGCCAGGAAAACATACTTTTTGATGGCCCGCCTTATTCTGTTTCCCATGAGACCGCCATTCCCAGTAGTTTCATGATTCATGCTTAGAATGCCTACATAGTCTTACTATAGTCTATTGCCATCCTTCATAGAGCCCGTCAGGTCCCTAGGTGGCTTGTGAGGTCGACTGCGCCCAATTGCTCCTTAATTTCAAAGATGAGTCTTTTCAAGATATATCAATTAGGATTGGTCCTTTTACTAAGATTAGTGCTATTCTGTACGGAGGTTTGTCGATATCTTGAGAAATAAGTGCTAGTCTAACTCTCGCCTCTCAGCCCGAATGCGCCAGACCAATTTTACATGTTTTAGTTTAAGCTTCATTCTATTATAATAAAGCCACTATTTTACGATCAAACTGGTATATTTGATTTCCTTAGATCTTACTGCAGTAAAAAGAAAAAAAATCCTATTATTAAGTCTATAATAATTTGATTAAACTAATAGACTAGTACATTTTTATTTTGATGCACGTGTTCATTTTCTTTAGGTCATTTAGTAAATTGTTAATATTGTCTAGAATCAGAACTTCCTTTATTATATCCTTAATTTAGGTTATTGAAAGATGAATCGCTAAGGATTTATTTTTATTCACTTGGGTCTAAAAGAAGCCTGAGAACAATTTTACTGTTGATTCTTTCTAGAATACATTCTAGGATAGCATTCGCATGACTAAAGCTATATAGTGTGAAAGATACAAACTAAAGCAGTTCTTCCAGCCCTGTTAAAAGTGGGCCAAATTTAAAAATAGAGATAAACCGTGGCAATTTAAAGCAAGGAAGCTACTCCTAAACCGTTTTCGTTGGTAAGTCTCTGGCAGGGTGTATTAGGAGAGGCCGGTGTAATCGGGGCGGTTGTTAGGCGCGCAACTTCTTGCCCCGCCGATTTGGGCAAATTGCCCTTGGGTACCATTCTCTCTCTCTCTCTCTTTCTCTCTCTCTCTCTCTCTCTCTCTCTCTCTCTCACTCTCTCTCTCTCTCTCTCTCTCTCTCTCTCTCTCTCTCTCTCTCTCTCTCTCTCTCTCTCTCTCTCTCTCTCTTCTCCCCTCTCTCATCTCTCTCCTTCTCTCTCTCTCTCTCTCTCTCTCGCTCTCTCTCTCGCTCTCTCTCTCTCTCTCTCTCTCTCTCTCTCTCTCTCTCTCTCTCTCTCTCTCTCCTCAAGCGAAAATCGTCCACTCATTTCCTTCTCTTCTTTCGCCTATTTAGACTTGACCTAAACACTTTTCTATTGTAGCAATTTGTACCAGCTCATTCTTACAGTCTGGCATTCTCTCGATTTTGCATCTCTTGAGATTCTGCATTAGTTGAAGGAATATCTGAAGAGACGGCTGTCAAAATATTTAAATTCTTATTTCTCCATATCTCCAGAACGCTCTAGCTTCCAACTGACTGAAGAGAACTGAAATTTTGTTCATTACCACAAAGCCTTTCAGCAGAAATATATTTGAAGTGGATGGATAGGCATGGTATTTATAAATTGTTGTAACTCCCACTGCTTATCTGACGAATGAATTGGTAGTTCGTAAAATCAATCCTGAATTCTAATTGTATCTATTTTACAGCTGGAAATGCACTGATTCCTTAAGAACTTTTTAAGGACAAACACCTACCCAATGTTGTAATTGTACTGAGATGCATTTTGCGCAATTAATTTTTTTATACGCTCATGCTGAAAGAAACTGTTTTCCAATCCCATCAAACGACCGTTTAATCTGAAAAATAAATTAAGATTTCCGGAATATAGACAGTAACATGAAAAATAAACCACATAATTATGATTATTTTGATATTTCTTAAAAATTAAATTATCTTTAATGCAAATTCAAATACAAATTCATATATCTCAAAAGGTCGAATTTATACAATTGTTTTAATAGATATATGTCAATATTCAGTTATTCAGAAATTGCAACTCATTGATTGGATGGATTAATTTGAAAACTACTTCAAGAAGTTTTGTTTTAAGTTATCTTTCATTGACAATTTATTCGTACTTTTAAATTAAAATTGTCTTATGGAAGAAGCTAATTCGCTTTCATCTGAGACACACAAAATTCAATAATACTATTACACTGAGGATTGAAAAATCACTATCAAATGTGCTTTTTGCCCGACAGTCGAAACATGATTTTAGTAAAATATAATTTTAAAATAGAGAAGGTTCTCTAGTATAAGGCATGGGTGAAGGTTTATTTTGATTGGTTAAAATTGATAACATAAATTTGTTTTAATTGGCCTTATTTAGTCAAAAATGGATCATTGCTTTCTTTAGGATTTATTTCACCTTCTCTTTTATTAAGTATTTAATTACAGGGGGATGAATTAAGTTGCTAACAAAGCATCGTTGGAGACTTTTTATCGCCAAATTAGTAGTGCAACCTGATACACCACCGCTTTAAGATTAGTACAAATCTATATTCTTCTAAAAGAAATTTTCAACTAAACGTAGAAAATATCAATCCAAGTTTACCCAAGAAATTGATTCATGTCATATTAATATTTATGTTTCAGCTGTATCTGGGAAAAAAACATTCTTTCATTTCTAAAAGAAATGTTTGTAATTAGAATCACCAGTATCAAATAGAAACGGCCATGTTTTCTTAAAAACTCACAAGTCTTGGAGTGGTTTTAACTATGAGATCTACTAAGCCGACCAAATAAAAAAAAGTCCGTCACTCAGGGGCCTGGGTAAACTAAGCAAATTTTCCCCATGAATTTACTAACAATAGAGAAATCTGCATACTGGTAACACAAACATCACTCATTATAAAATACAAACGTATATTCGAAATCATTCAGTTAATTAAAATAAATTCTTAACTAAAACTACGGCTTTCGTTCTGAATTGTAAGAATAAATTTTATATTTTAATAACTCAAATATTAGTAGTCTCCATGAACTAAAAGAAGAGGGGGGAGAAGGGGGGGGGGGGGAAGGGGGGGGGGGGGGGGGGGCGGATGGACAGAAACGTAATTGCATACAATCTCACAAAGTAACGAAGCTAAGGTAAGGTTATAAACGTTACGCCAGGATAGAAGAAGCTTCCGCCAGAGCCGAAAATGACGAAGATGGCCGACATAAATCCGAACTAATATATACCCCAATCCACAGACGTTCATAAAAATGCAAATATCTTCGGTTAAATATTCCCAAGATAGAGAATAAATGTATAATGGCAATAATTATAGTAAATTTAATTTTGCAATACGATTGGGTCATATACAATTTTTTCGAGAGATCCGATGCTTAATAACGGAGATATTTTCAAATTTCCGGAAATTCCCCGCCTCTAAAAAACCCCCCCCCGCCCCCCTCCCTCTAATCCATTTCACATAGCACTTCACGAACTTGATCTGGTCATTTTTTTTTTAACATAAAAACGGTTAAATATTGAGTTTCGTAACGATCAAACAAAAATTACGACCGCTAGAGCGTTAATAGACAAATATATATATATCTGTAACCCCAGTGAATAAGTGGTTAATTCGACCAGTGAGTAAGTGGACTTAACCACTTATTCACTGGTACAACAGATATAATACCTATATATAATTTTGAACGGACCACATTTTTGTCATCTCCTGGGTTGGATTGATGGACATTTGAAGAAAATGTTTCGAAAATCGCATCTTGAGTACGACCTCAATAGCTGATTGCCCTACAGGGAAATCTGCTAATATGGTCACAAACTATTAAACTTGTGAGTTTTTTTTTATATTCATGAATTAAATAATCTTTAGGCTGTCCGATAAATATTTATTTTTGCTGTATTTCAAAATTATTGTTTTCCAACTAAGGGAGAGGGCCATAGAGGAAGAACATTTCCATTGTATGTAAGGGAGCGGACCTTACCTTTCGTGCTATATATCATGCAATGTTGGCAATCAGCCAAATATCACAGGGGCCTTCCATGCTATTCTAACATCTACATTTTCCAAACAAAGCCCTTATCATTTGTCTATCAATATCAATGACATAAGAGATAGTTATTTATTTAAGAGCACAGTCCCCCCCGACACAGTTCACTGTAATAAAGGTATCCTGTTATTTGATGGCTCCAATTGTCCATAGAGCATACTGAGTAAGTGTTATGTATAATAGGTTAATAGATTCGAGATGTTGAAACACATGGCTTATAGTGTTCACTTTTTAAATGAAGTTAGGTTTAAGTTTTAGCAGTTATGATTATGAGCATTTAGTGGACTTGGGGGAAATAAATAGTTCTGTTCGCTTTTCAACTTGTATATTAAAAACAATAAAAACTTCTTGGCATAAAATATTTACAAGTAACAAATCTAGTAGTTTCACTATTCACTATAGTACAGATTCAATATCCACAACTCATCACAGCACGAGCCACTAGATAATAATTTATAAACTTTTAACTTGCCGATGTAATTTATATCTAGCAAATTTTTGTTAACCTTTTTCCACTAACTGTCTTTTAAAAACCACCTGGTATTATTTTAAGGCGAGGTTATCTTATTTGATAGCGAACGACTCACGAGTACGTGAGTCGCCGCTACAAACACATGTCACAGAAATTAAAAGAGGATATGTTTTAGTTACATCAGTTTGTGATTGTAAGTACATGTTAAAGCAATAAGAACCTGTCACAAATAAAAAATTATTATTTAAGTTCACCATATTAAACATGGAGCTGGGAATGTGAACCGAAGGATTGGAGGTTAACAAAGAATAAATATATTTAGATCCTATCGAAAATTTCAAGAAGAATCAGTCCCAATTACTCGATTGAAAAACTTACTCTGGCATGACGTATAAATATTATATTTGTCTATTACGATAATTAAACCAGAAGAACAGAGTGTTGATGCAATATTGGAAGAATTAGAGAAACGTTTTATATGTTTTAAAAGGGTTGAATCCTATTAACCGATTTACTTAACATCCATACATAGATTTCACATTTTAATACATATATGTAAAAATTAAAAGAGGTTATGTTTATGTTATTACAGATTGTGACTGTGAGTATATGTTATAGCAATAAAAACCTGTCACTAATAAAAAACCATTATTCAAGTTCACCACGTTGAACAGTAAGTGACGAAATATTACCATCTGGTGCCTGAGATCTAGAATCTAATTTCAAATTTGATTTCTTGATAAATGTTGTTTATATATTATCATTTTCTTGATTATTATCCGAGATTTTGCATTTTTTTTAGATTTCAGCCATCAGCAAACCCCAGTCACATAAACAATACTCATATGATTTATTATTATTATTATTTATTAACGTCAACGTTTTGCATCTCAGGCTAATCGGAACGGGTTATCTACAGATCACCACCCTTTTCTAGCCAGGGTGGGGCACATACATATGATAAATCACATTATTCGAAACTTAAATACCAAATATTGTTTTAATGAGACCTTTTTTATAAGAGAGACATTCTTATTTGTTTTATTTATTTATTTATTGGAGCGTTGCAGCTTTGGCGATGTTGCTCTAAACAAAAGCTTCGTAACTTAAAAAAGAAAACAAAACAAAACTCAAATGCAAAACAAAACAATAGAAAAAAATTTAACAAAATTAAACAAAACAGAAAATGGAACACAAAACAGAAAAGGTAAAAAAGAAATAGATGAGGAACACAAAACGTAAAAGAAACACTAACCAGAAAAGGAACATAGAACACAAAAGGAATACAAAACATAAAAAAAACAAAACACGAAAAGCAGAGATGGGAAAGAAATAGAAACGCAACACAAAACAGAACTGGAAAGCAAAAAAAGGAAATAGATCACATAGGTGAAATTAAAAAAAAATAAAATAAAATAAAAACTGAATGAAGCACAAAAACGGAAATGAATCTCAAAAAACAAAATAGAACTCAAAAAACAAGAATGATGACCAAAAAATAAAAATGGAATACAACAAAGAACAAAATAAATGAACAAGTGAACTAATAAAGGCAAAATTCAAGGCTAGGTACAAAACTGAAAATTGAAACTATTGACATTAGACAATAGGGAAATCATTAATAAAATATTTAAATATTCAATACATAAACAAGTAAATGAATAATAATAATAATAATAATAGAGGTATATAGAATGAATAAAAGAAACTTAAAATTATTAAGGTTTAGATAAAATATAAGTTGTTACAGGTGACTATTTACATAAAACTCTGCACCTCCCTAATACAACACACTCGAGTGAGTGAAAACCTGAAAACCAAAAAATTGATGTTTAGACAAAATGTTTATTTTTGAGACATACAATACAAAATACCTCCCCTTCTCATCATAAGTTCTTGGATTGAGATGAAATTTATTCATAACTCAAAAAACTCAAAATATCTCCGTTAAAGTGAGTCGGATCGTAAAATGTTGATATACGTAATATGTTGACTCTTGATATTCCACAAATTTTATTCTACGCATTTCTCGAAACTCAAGAATTAAAGGTATTCGTACTTTTTTGTTTGCAGCCTTCAGTAATCCTCATTACTACTCACTGTTTTTTTTTTTACATAGAATTAAAAATTGCGTGGTGAGATTTTATCGTAGGAGTGTTATACTAACACGTGGGAAATCTGCTTAGTTTACGCAGCCCCTGCGTGACGGACTTTTATTAAATTCAGCCATATGTTAAAAGGCCAACGTGTGTGAATGTAGGGCCTTCATCTAAACACACAGAGACAACCAGGTGTTTTATTTCATTTACTGAACATTACTGTTATAAACTGGTTTTGAAAAACTGATATATGAGCTAATTACTAAAAATAATGTTTGCAATATGTGGTAGGCAGATGATTGAGTGCATCCATGACACTTTACTATGAGTGCTTTCTCTTGCTGATCAGATATAGTGAAATTATCTGCGTGACGCATGAATGGGACATTGACAGAATGTCCTCCAAGCCGTCAATCTATCATGAGACCTAAGGGCCCTCTCTAAATCAGTTATCCTCCACGGCAGAGTTCAAAGTCGTGTCTAGCAGAGAAATTACTTTCCAACTTGATTTTCCTGGCCATCCTACCCTTTTCCGCCCCCACTCAAAACCCAAACCACCCCAAACCAATATATTAGTTCTAAAAATACTTTAACGCGTTTAAAATAGTTTCGATGGGAGTCCTGTGTTTTGGGTCAAATATTTATAAGCTGAAGAATCACTAAAACTTTCGGAACAAGGAACTGAAATGGAAAGTGGTGGCGAGCATATTAATACATCAATATGTGGTTCATTTTCCTTTTGGAAAATTAACTCAATTACTAACTTACTTGACACTTACTGACTGGGAAAAGTGGCAATTAATGTCCCTTATACAGATTTAAATTAACAGTCTTCAATTAACCTAAATTTGGCAATAATTCAGAGCAAGACTGTGGCCATACCCTAACGGTATCCTAAAATTAAAAAAACAAAAAATGATTTTTGCATAATAAATTTTACATAATAAATTGTTGATTCTATAAATTTCAAAGAAATTCAGTAATATTCAATACCTCAAATGATATAATTAATAATATATATGTTAATCAATACGTTTAAATTATATTATATTAATCACAATTAATTCAATATATTTAAATAAAAAAATGAAATAAAAAAGTAAGTGAATAAATAAAATAAGAAAATTTCTAACTTAATTTTTTTAAATAAAGAAATTAATAAAATAATGTAGTTGTGAAAAAAATCTAAACCTATTCAGAGCGTAGGGGCGATCTTATAGACTTACGGCTAAACTGCCGCCAGATGTCATCGGTGAATGCCTTAAAATAGCCTACGCCTGACGACCACTCCAGAATAAAAATAAATATTTATTATATTAAAAAAAGAGAATAAATGTAGTGGAAAAATAAAAATTTATATTTAATTTTTTTTTAAATAAAACTTATTTTTTACAATTTTTAAAAAGTAAAATAAAATATATATTTTAAATAAATAAACCCTGCGATCCATTTGTATTTTAGCCAAGTTATAGGATTAATATTTATTTTTAAATAAAAAGTAAGAAAAATATATATTTAAATAAAAAAAAAAAAAATTGTGAAGAGTGTTAAGAAAAATATATATTAAATAAAAAAAATGAAAAAGTTAAAAATTTAATTTTTTTTTAAAAAAATAAAAAAAGTAATGAAAAACTAAAAATATATATTTAAATTTAAAAGAGTAGTACAATAAATAAAAATTTATATTTTAAATTAAATATTAAAAAGTAATGAAAAAATAAAAATGTATATTTAAATTTTTAAAAAAAAGTAGTGTCAAAAATAGAAATATATATTTAAATTAAAAAAAAATTGTATGGTTATTAATAACATAAGATTAATAGCATTAACTAAGAATATATGTAAGAATTGCCAGATGTTAAATAATCTAAATTGGGATGTTAGTTATATGATAAATGGATATAAAGATATGAATGAGGATATAACAGTATTTATAACTTACATAAATACAATTTACTCAGAAAATTCAGGTGATATCCAAAACGAAAATTATAGATATCACTGAGTGATGATAACCTAGATGTTTTTTGCACAAACAATTTTTTAAACGAACATCGACTACCCTACAAGGTATTATTTTCCCAGTGAAATTGAAGTGAGTCTGATTTTGTCACTAAATATAAAAATAACTTTCAACATAAGAGTTTATATGACACTTTCTTGCGATTTTGGTGGCTCATATCCCATAAGACAACAAGGCGGCACTCGACGGCAGAATATTGGTCGCTGAGCAAACAGTGAGGGACTGTTGTCAGAGAGTGTATTGCCAGGTGGAGGTGTGTTTGGGACCTCAAGGTGTCAAGAGGAGCAAATCTGGAGCGGCGAAACCATACGGAGATCTCATAGAGGAGAAGAACTTCTCGAGTGCCCTCCAGCCGTCTCCTAGAGCCACTTGTCGTCTATTCCAAGTCTTGAGTGCTCTTTACACACTTTTAATCGAAAAGGAAACTGAACCTATTAGTTCTATGGAGGACTTCTTCCTTTGAAACTGAACTTGACTTCTCAGTTGAAGTGGTTTGGGAAGTAAATTAGGAATTCCCTTTCCCGAGTCAAAAGAAAATTGAAATCCACACCCCTAGTTATTTAACGTTCACAATCATTTTTTTTTTCTTTTAACAATTTCTAATCCAGTGAATAGCGTTAAAGGTTCATGAATTACACAAACGTACCATTCTATCCACTCCAACGAACAGAAAAAGTGTAGTTAACTGTTTGACAGAAATTTTAACGAAAGCAATCATACGGTTTACAAGACTCGTTTTTATTTATGTTCGGCTTTTTCAAGTTTCTTTTAAATTATGGAATTTCATGGACATAATTTGATTTTTCATCAGCTCTGAGCCGTTGTATTCAAGCTCTTATCTTGTGTGATCTAAGCAAACTTCTCACGAGCGGAAATGGTATCAACTATCATTGTTTATCATTTGTACTTCATAATATAACAGATTAATCATGAATTTTATATAATAAAATTGTAACAAGAAATATCATTTATTCGTTTTCATTGTTTATAGATCTGTTTAGTTTCCTAAAACATTTCTCCTTCTCTTGCACTAGTAATCGTGTTGCACATATTCACCTTCCATCTCATCCTGCAAGCAGTGGGTCTGCCCATACATCTTATATTTTCCCCACAGGTTGCTTTTTTTTTGCAGCAATAAATGTCTTTCATAAATATTTTAAAGAAATCCTATTATTGGTAATTCTTATAAATGATCACTCTGACTTATTTAAGATTAGAGTAACATAGGATTAACATTAGGATAAGATAACATAACATTAACAGAATACCATTTAAAATAAATTTGTATGAAGAAATGAGGGCGTTTTCATTGACTCTAACCATAGAGTACAATACTTTTTTTTTTCATTTTGGCATAAATACATGGGCGTTGCAGGGGGTCTGGCCATTTTATGTTATTATCGTTAGGTATTCTACTTAGATAGTTTGTAATCCAATTTCGAATACTCTTATAATATAAATAATATATGACAATGCATATGCAATACACAATAGTTTTGAAAAAAAAAAAACCAAAAGCTAAACAACAATTAAATGTTAAAAGACAGACAATACTATTGGGTATGGGAATAAGTTTTAATTGTTTTTCCATACACAGTATTGATGGCATCACATACATTTCATCTAACCTTTCGATACATGAATTTAAAAGGTGGTGTGTATGTATGCTGCTAAACACAGTTTCAGACTTTTGTTTGGAGTCAAACAGCAGCTATTCATATCACATCGAAATACAGCGTTCGCGGGAAGTTCTCCTCTACAATCCTTCGAAGAAAAGTGCTGCGGAAATGGGCCATTTGCTTGGCAATGTTTATAGCAACCACGCTTCATCAGAGACAACTTGCAGATAATTTGTTTTTTCTTCGAAGGATTGTAGAGGAGAACTTCCCGCGAACGCTGTATTTCGATGTGATATGAATAGCTGCTGTTTGACTCCAAACAAAAGTCTGAAACTGTGTTTAGCAGCATACATACACACCACCTTTTAAATTCATGTATCGAAAGGTTAGATGAAATGTATGTGATGCCATCAATACTGTGTATGGAAATACAATTAAAACATATTCCCATACCCAATATACTACAAAAAGACAGACAATACTATACTCTTAATAAAGCAAAATATGTTATTTAGCTTTTCAATTTTGTTAATATTTAGCATAAATTCCAATGAAAGTTCGTCCCTGTTTTTGACTATATATGACTGTAAGTATTGTTGTCTGTGATTTACAAGTGCAGGGTAATGTAGCATTACATGCTTCAGGCTATTATAAATTTATTTTTTACACCACTTACATATTTCGTCTGATTTTAATGATATGGGCTTTATCTGTATGAGATATTTCAATGTATCCGCTATTGCAGACTCTCAGTTGGCTTATGGTCTTTAACTTTTCTATGCTGACTTCAAATTGAAGGTAGTTTACTGCCTCCGGATGTAAAAAGTTACAGAATAGTCTATAAAAGGGATTATATTTTGAGTTAAGTGCCCGGTCAATGTTTCTAAAAACTAAATTATTTCTGGCTTTTACAATTATATTATTTTTATTAGCAAGTGATGTTTGAGGGTAATACAGATTGGCAAAATATTCCTGTACAAAATTTTAAGCTGCAAACATTTCAATTTGAGTAACCAAGTTAAATTCATGGCAATGGCAATACGGTTACCATTGTTAATAATATAAGATTATAATAATTAATATTTAATAATAATAACTATCCATTCTTAATAACATAACATTGCCATTCTCAAAAACGAAAGATTAAATATGAATACATGTAAGGGTCGTAAGATGGTAAATAAATCAAAATCAAGATGTTGGTTAAATTTTATATAACAATACACTAGACTACAACACGTTTAGTTCATACGACGTTTTGGATTTCATCCATTTGTCATACGAACTGATTGTCATACAGTCGTAAACTTTTCCGTTTGCTCAACTTTGTCCTAGGCTAACTCTTGGAGCGAAAAACTCACGTTAAGCACACCCCTAGTTGAGGAGATCCGAAAGATCGAAACGAAGTAGCCCTAACATATTGTTACGTTTTGTATTACCAAAATCAGTAATAAACGTTTTTAATAAGAGTTCTTTTGGATTGCAAAATTAAATACTCGCAAGTTTCACAGTTTTTATCACTGCAAAATTTATTTCACAATGCACAATAAACTTGGTGATTATTCTTAATTACTACTCACAGTATACACTGATAGCGTTACTGTTCTTCAATGAGTCACAGTCCAATAATTCACTGAAATTCACAGAAAGACGGCACTGCACTGTCCTTTACTTCGCGGCACTGCACTGTCTTAAACACGGCACTAAACTGTTACTTACAGTCACGGCACAACACTGTTCTTCTTTTAAAAACACTTTACCGCACTGCACTAAGTCGCACTGAAGCACTGATGTGAACATCAAGACAAGTGACAATAAAACTGACCGCTCACGGCTGGTCCGAGCTTCTTTATATAGGTTGTCGGCACCCATCAAAGGGTCTAGTTCATTCCAGGCTGGGCTAGACGAGCCTAGTATCCTTTCGACCGACCCTCCGTCGGTCTCTTTGATCTACGTCACACTTTCCAAATACGCGACTCTCTCTCTCTTTGAAGGATTATTCATCTATTTAATTTTCGCAACAATATCATCACTGAATGTATAATTTCGAAACTTAACTCTTCAGCTAGGGTTATGCTACACGCTACACACGAGCTTTTCACTACAAGCCTAGGACAAAGTTGAGTAAACGGAAAAGCTTACGACTGTGTGACAATCAGTTCATTTGACAAATGGATGAAATCCAAAACGTCGTGTGAACTAAACGTCGTGTAATCTATTATATTTCCAAACATTCTTCGGAAATGGCTGTGAAGCTGCAACATAATTTGACACAAGCTTTTTTGGCAAAGTCAGTTTGACAAACGTCTGTAGACAAATGTCTTTTGAACAAACACATATAACAATATTCACAATTTACATAATCACAATTTACTCTGAAAATCCAGGTACACAAGACGAGAGTTATATATATTACCGGACGATGATAATCTGAAACAAGCAATTAATCTTAGAGCACTTCTTGGCGTGGACGGTTGTGCAACTGAATTTAATTCTGAACCAATACCCTTATGAGACAAAACCTCTTCATCTTTAGTAAGTGTTACTAAACCGAACCAAAGATGCGCAGATATGAAATAACCCGGAGCGCACTACTCGCCATTTGCCCGCCGGAAGTACTATCATATATTAGCAGTGCCTGGAGCAGAACCCGCCATATGAAAGTGATCGATCCCTCTCTATCCTCCTCTCACTCTCTCTTTCACTCCCAAGTATTTTTAATAAAACTCGGCATCCGCTCTTCGGCCCTTCCGCCATTTTCATATAATTCTCCCCTATTTTATTCATACAAAATCTCCTTTCCCAACCCTTCCTCCGGGTTTTTTTTCTATATCGCTCAAACAAGAGGAAATTGATTATTTTTACATTGTAATGAACGAAATATTTTTTAAGAAGCCGTTCTGCCGTAACTCGTAAACTTGGAAAGATTAAACGTTTAAGAAAGACATGATACGCAGACAAAATCAGATTGTTCTGGTGTTTTTCTCAGGTCAGCGTTATTTTCCTCTAATTCAATACTCCCAAATGATACACGTATATCAAGAAATCTAACACTACTGTCACAATCAGGGCATGAATTCTGGCTATTTCAGAATGCTTCTCAAATGAGTGAGCTGGCCAGAAACGTATTGCATTCACAATTGGAGGTTTGTCCATTCGAGGAGGCGCATTGTCTCCCGTTATTAGGGCAGTTCAGGTTCCGATAATTGGTTTAGAACTGTTTTTATTATTAAAGGTGGTTTAACATCGACTGTGGAACAATTAACTCTTTCTTGAGAAAACAAGAAGTAAGTATTGAGGAATACTTACTGTCATCTTCTTTTCGGGCTCACTTTTGGATTTATCATGCTTACCATTTGAAGAATTCAGGTGTGAATTTTTTCCAAACCCGAGAATATTATTACAAGAATTCATGCAAATGACACTGTATACTCTTCTTCTTCTTAGCCATGATGACTTCCTCCGTCATTCAGTAAACTGGACACAAACCTGCTGACAGTCGTTCTAGCTCTTTCAAAATACCTAGTATCAATAATGGTGGGAGTAGCATCACTATTTCCCTCCACAGCAGAATATTTCTTCCTGTAGCTACTCTGTTCTGTGAATAATACATATATTTACATTTGAGTTTATCATGTCCTTTATTGCCTCAAAGTTAACATACGGCCGTCTTCTGTTTGTTTTGTGGACTTGACGGGTAACTAGGTACAGCTCGCCTAATTTTCTGTTTCAAAACTTGTGTTGTCATTTCTAGTTGACTGTCGGGTTGAATTGGGAGCTCATAATCATGACCCAAAGATAATCTGTCACAATTAGCCATAGTAACAGAAAGTAAATCAATAACGTTTTTTTATCTATATCTATATTTGTCGTATGGAAAATTAATTCTTTCTCAAGTCAGATAAGTAAATTCACATATTTATTAAAAAAAGAAAAGAAAAGATAAATGAGTTATTCTACTACAGTAGTTGCAGTTATATCTCTGTAACACTGTTACTCAGTAATGGGTTTGCAATTTGGTGCTGATAACGCGTAGCTTTAATCTACGTGGAAAGCAATCAACAGGCTGCAGTATCACAACTTAATGTGAAACGCCTATTAATAATGTACATATGTGGAAGAATAATCTTCGGAGGTAATGAATATACTCGCTTTGGTTGTTCGCAGCCGGGATACCTCACAACTCTGAATAATCCATTAGATAACTCGAGTGCAATATTACAATTTAAACGGAAACCAAAGGTCGCTGAACACCAACTAATGCCAGGGCAATAAATAACTGAATGTAAAATTACGCCTATGAACTATTTGTTCAACACAAAAGCCAGGAGTGTAATCAATTTGGAAGCAAGTCAGCTAGAAATTCATCCTAATGCCTTTTTAATTCCAAATGTTGATTCATGGGAATGTGAAGAAGCCAGCACAAAGGGAATTGGGATGACAAATTATCGCATATATAACCCCATCTGCCCACAATAAATACACAACACCGCTCTGCTCGAGATAAAACTATCCTAGTTTGGATATCTGCCAGCTATTAGTACTTAATCTCAGTTATTGAAAATAACTCGGAACCTAATATATGCTCAAACGAAAATTGTATTTATCTGTAAAATCATTTACTACTTTTAATGTCCAAATATAAATGAAAATTTTAATTGATCATAATGCATTTGAGAGTTATTTCCTTCATCACAGATAAATCATTTCTCGAAACAATATATTAATATAAGTCGGATCGACAAATTTTATAGATCCAATCTTATTGTAAATTTAGTTACCTATAACTATTGTTATATACATATTTTCTCTGTGTTGAATATTAACTGAAATATTTTAATTTTTTAGTCTTTAGCCTTTAGTAAACCTCCTTTTTTTGGCATCGTCCTTTAAGAATTTGCCAACATATGACGAACTGGCTTATTTCAATCTGAAATACCAAATATTGTGTTCAACAAATCTTTTCAAGATGAGATACATGCAAGTACATTCTCATAATCCCTCCCCCTGTTTTTTTTTCTTGGATTACTAAAATTACAGTGATTGAGATAAAAATTATTCTGGTTCATTATAAATGTCAGTACTTGATGTAGTAAATAGTTTTCAATTAAATTAATACATTATATTCAGTTATATTTCAGTAATTGTTTTTTCTTTCCGATCAAGATTATTCAGCTCTGAGAGGTTGGCTGAAACATTTCTTTACAATTCTGATGCATGGTTATTAAAATGTAAATTGAATGAAAGATTTCCCGTTATCACTTGCATTTGTTCACTTAATAAGCACGGTGGTGTTAGGTGATGCAAGTATGTAGATTTATCTATTGATTAACATCACTTTGGGAAATTTGATTACTTTACGCAGCCACTGCATGCCGGACTTTCTTTTATTAGTAATAAGAGATTTGCAATTTTCTATTTCAACTCCTAGGGAGTCTAAATACCCCCTTAGTCGATTTGATCAAAAGAGGAAACTCGATATATAAACGTTTATAATAAAATAAATTCATTAAGGGCTGAAAGTGGACCGGGGGAGGTGGGTTTACATTATGAAAATTCCTCATATCTTCGTTATTATGTGTCAGGTCAAAAAATTGTATAGAATCAACCTTACTGCAAATATAATGTTCTATAAATGTTGTTATGTACTCACCTACAGACGTCACGCCTAAACTAGTCATTATGGGTACGGAAAAGTCAAAACGGATAATTACGTTCAAAATTGAAAACCGTATCAATTAATGATTAAAATATTACCTTGACTTCGTTCATGAAAGTATATAATCCATATAGTTAGCAGTGTAGATATTCTATAAATGGGTGTAGTACCAACAAGAAAAGTCAACTAATTAAAAATATTTTTTTTTCCGCTAGAAGCTCAAAGCAAAGAAATGGGCTACACAGGTTAACTTCAGAAGGAAAAGTTCAATACGCGTAAGCATGGCAGATTACCACATGCAGAAATGAGACTCTGATGATGCTGCCAAAATTCGATTCTGTTTTCTTCACCGTTTAGAAGCCTACATAAAGTAGGACTTGGAATTTAAGTAGGAGACGGACGGTTAATGAACCAGTTACATTGTGAAAATCACATGAGTAGGAGTGGGGACTGAATAGAAAAACAAACAATAAATATATCTCGTTTAATATTCGACTTTGGGGATGAAGGATCTGAAAACCAATTATTGATCATTTTGCCTTATTGATTATAGGATTTATCGATCCAACTTAAAATAATGAAAATACTTGCGAGTTTTTATTTTACCCTACTCTAAACCCCTAAAAACATTTATAGCTGATTTCCATTTTCAGAAATAAGCTAAAACGGTAACGGGGAAAATATATCCTCATCAAATATTTAACTAAATACATAAGTTACAAGTACGGCGTATATAATAATCTTGAAATTCAAGAGAGACACAATCTTGTATCTGCTTGTAATTTGTTATGGTAATAGCCCTAAACATTGAAAAATATGTGGAATTAATTAAGAACTCTTATCATTCTCATTATTATGGAAAAACGAGGGTATCAGAGAAATGAATTTTAAATAGCAATTACTTTTATTCCGCACAAAGTTTTAGATATGGAAGTTCTTTCTCGTTTAATAATCTGAAGCAACGTCATTAATTACAACAATTAAACAAAAAAAATTATTTTTCTGTAATCGTTGAATAATGGTAACATTACTAAACTGAAATGAGTGAAGAAAGTGAAACATTTTGCAATAGAGTGAAGAAAGTAATCACTTTCTTCACAAGTGAAGAAAGTGAATTGAGTTCTTAATTAGTAATAAGTATAAATTAAAAAAATAATTTGAAGTTGGAAATTAAATGCTTTTAAATGTTTCTTTACATTGTAAGAATTTATTTTAACAAAATAAATTGAAATTTGAATGAATTATTGGTGGAAATAATCAATATATTTTAAAATTTAAATATAATAATAATTACCTTCCTTGTTTATAACCTGCACTTGTTTATAACTGCACTACTTCACAATCATCACTAGTTATTTTATAACTATGCTTATAACCTTTCACAACCATGCTTATAACCTACCAACAACATACCGTAATCTTCACATCATCCTAATTTTGTTCATATTCTGGTTAGATCTGATCAAGTATTACACGATAACAGAAAAAATTTAATATTACACTCGTGACGAAAGTAGAATTTACAACTCTCGTGAAATTACCAGACTCGCTTCGCTCATATGGGTAAACGTTTCACTCGAGTTCGTTACTTTCGTCACTTGTATAATAAATAACTATTATTTTCCGATCAACTGAGATAATCACTATTTCGACTGTACCCGTAATCCCACCATTACTGGGATATTGCACCACTTTGTTTTTTAGTCTAAGAAAAGAGGAATGCATTAATCTGGAAAAAAGTTTAGTTTAGAGATTTTAAAGATATCAGCTGTTTCGAGAATACCTGAATCTATAATAATTACTTTCAGTGTCCCCCTGAACATAGTGTGTACCTCGTATTTTGCACGCGTTTGTGCGTGCGTTTGAGTAAGTAAAGTTCAATGCAAACTGAGAAAAAATGAAGATGAATGAACAAAAAGCATCAAGAAATACAATCCCGTCTACCATTAACGGTATCTCAGCAGATGTAGTATAAGAAGTAGAAATGAAAAGTTTAATGCGAATATAATATATGTTAGTCTAGTAAAACCTACTGTTATGACACTATTAAAAGTCCGTCACGCAAGGGCTGCGTAAACTAAGCAGATTTCCCACGTGAAGTTTTACAATAGAGAAATTTCACGAAAGCATAACGGTCACGAAAACGGCAGTAATAGCTTTTGGTGGGAAACTCACTCTCGTCCCTTATCCGCCCATATTTAATAAAAATGCAAATATCTCGGTTAAAATTCAAAATAGAGAATAAATGTATATATCAATATTTATAGTACATTTAATTTGCAATAAGATTATACAATTTTATATACAATTTTTCGATCCGACGTATAGTGACGGAGATAATTTGGAATTTTCAAAAATCCTCCCCGCGAAACCCCCCCACCCTCATTGGTCCGATTTCAGCAGTTAAAGAACTTGATCTTTCTTTTTACATAAAACGATTAAATATCGAGTTTGGTAACGATTAAACAATAATTGCGACCGCTAGAGTGATAACAGACAAATATATATATATATATATATATATATATATATTTATATATATATATACAGTTTGGAGCGGACCGCATTTTTGTCATCTCTTAGGTAGGATCGACAGACATTCAAAGAAAATTTTTGAAAACCACATTATGAGTACAACCACAATAGCTGATTTCCCTTAAGGAATGTCTGCTAAAACTTACTATTACTAGTCTAGAAACTCATTTTACCATTCTCTTGAGATTTACAGTTGAAGGTTAAAATAAAATACAGCATAATACAATTATAACACCATCAGTAATTATTACAACATTTTATAACGTAAACACTTGTTAGATTCGTTAGGAACCACATCCTGCACCTTTCGGCCATCTTGGTTGCCAAATATTTTGATTAGATAGGAAGACATACATGCCACAGTAAATTTAAGCGAGTAATACTAAACAATTTTATTTATAAAAATAGTTTGCACATTATAGAATTTATTAAAACTCATTTGAACAAAAATGCAATATTCGTAGATGAATGGTCAGTTTATTCATTATGCATATTATTTATGTTGGGTGATGCAAATAAATTCGGTGAGTTATAACAATTCATAACAAGCTCTAATTAAGCTGTATTCGTTCCAAGAATGGAATTATTAATATACCATTTTGCAGAAAATTGAATAAAACCTCGTTATGTAATAGACCACAGCTTCAATAATGTTAGAGACACGCGAAACATATTTACCGTCTCCTGTTGTAATTTTGCTCATTTGAATATGAAATATTATGTATAGCTCTCTCAGCAGACAAATATCAATGGTATTTTTAGTTTTAAATAAATAAACTTGAAATGAATATGGAATAGCTTTTTATTTATTTTTTTTATTTTTCAAGCATCTTCATCTATCCCCCACGCAGAATAGAATAAATCCCTACCATGAATTGGTTTAAGCAATTTTTTTATAAGTCTATTCAATAGACTATAAACAATATTTTGTTGTTTGTAGACGCTTTTGATCCTTAAAGAAAAACATTGCTGAATTTCAACAATAGAAACAGTCTAAATCTTAATGCTCTTAGGCAGGGGTCTCCAAACTACGGCCCGAGGGCCACATCCGGCCCGCGGACAGATTTTGTCCGGCCCGCGGGGAGCATACTTGAAAACTCTTTTTAGAGAACATATTTTTTATAGCAAATTAAATTTAGTTTACTGAAGTATTCTAATTTTATGTTGAATAATTATTAATATGACATCTACATTGATATGGTCATGGGCTAACTACTCATAACATTGTTGTAGGCTTATTGTTATTGTTTTAGTGATAAGTTGGATAAAAAAAACACAGAATTTTTATGAGTAAAGCCATGTGTAATATGCAGAAAATTTAACTTCAGTATATAGTAACTAACAAATTATTGAAATGAATCCAACTAACATTTTATGCATAATAATTCATTATTATTATAATTAATACATAATTAATAATATGCAGTGTTGCCGTTTTGCGGACTTTAGTCCGATTTGCAGCCTTTTTTAAACGTTGCGTACTTTTTCGGACTTTTTTTTTCATCAGTGGACTATTTCACTTTTTACCACCGGCAACAATGATAATATGGTTTTGGCCCTCGAAACTTACTGGAGTAATCAGTATGGCCCTAAGGCTGGAATGTTTGGAGACCCCTGCTCTAAGGCATCAGTTAGCATAACATAGAAATTTTATTTCTTCCAAATTTTACTCTTATTTAATATTATTAGGAGGTATTCTATGCATTTTATGTGTTATAATCCTTGATGATAAAATATATTTTTCGCAATACTCTATTTTGGCACCCGGAGTTTAGGAAATGAGTGATATGAAGATAACCCTTTTCGATTTGCTTCGAATATTATTTATCAACAACATTATTTCATAACTTTTTAAGACAATAAAAAATATCTCTTTAACTCTCTTTATTTTTTAAACAGCAAACGTTACGCTCTCCTGGGCTTGGGTAATGCTGAGTTTTAAAATTATTCTCCTGTCCATATAAACTAAAACACAGCAGGAGAAGGAAAAAGTCCGTCACGCAGGGGCTGCGTAAACTAAGCAGATTTCCCACGAGAAGTTTTACAATAGAGAAATCTGCTTAATAACAACTGTAGTAGTAAGAAACCTCTAAACCTAAAACATTATTTAGGGCGTAATAACCCAGTAGTTTCTAGCCCCAAAAAACAGTTAACCTAACCTCTAAACCTATTCATGAGGGACGAATAGTTATAGAAACGGCCGCCAGAGCTCTCGGCGGAAAGTCCGAACATAGCCTACTGGTGACCACACGCAGAATACAAATGCAAATATCTCGGTTAATATTCAAGATACAAAATAAATGTATAGAACAATATTTATAGTAAATTTAATTTGCAATAAGATTTATTTTATACAATATTTCGATCTGACGCATAATAAAGGAGATATTTTGAATTTTCAAAAATCCCCCCCTCTAAACCTCCACTCCCACTTGTCCGATTTCAGCCATTAACGATCTCGATCTTTCTTTTTACATAAAACGATTAAATACCAAGTTTGGTAACGATCAAACAACAATTGCGACCGCTAGAGCGCTAACAGACATATGCATATATAATTTAGAATGGACCACTTTTTCGTCATCTCCTGGGTAGGATCGATGGGCATTTGAAGAACACTTTTTAAAATCGCATCATGGGTACGACCTCTATAGCTGATTTCCCCTAAGGGAAACCTGCTAAAACACAGCAGGAGAAGGAAAAACACATCATAAAGAGTCTTATCCAATGTAGTCATTTATCAACAATAGCTAATGAGTTAATCTATTCCAAGTCATCCAAATAGTATTAATTTAGTAAATAATTAAAGTTTTTCTTTCATATGAAGCCAATATATTTCTTCAGATAATTTTGGAGTGATATTGTTGGAACTTCCCATATATTCTAATCCCTCCCAAGAAACATCACCCTTGAAAACTGAAAAAAAACTAACGGGTTAGTAATATGAAAAAATAGTCTCCAATTTCACCCATAAAACCTAACTTTGGGTAAAAACAAGTCCGTCACGCAGGGGCTGCGTAAACTAAGCAGATTTCCATCGTCAAGTTAAGTAAAGATATATACATACTGATAACACAACACCACTGTGAATAAGAAATGTTTCAATAAAATGTAGACCTTTATTATTTAAATATTTTTAGCAGATTTCCCATATAGAAAATCAGCTATTGAGGTCGTACTCATGAGGGGATTTTCGAAAAATTTCTTCAAATGTCCATCGATCATACCTAGGAGATGACGAAAATGAGGTCCTTTCAAAATTATATATATATATATATATATATATATATATATATATATATATATATATATATATATATATATATATTTGTCTGTTAACGCTCTAGCGGGCGCAATTCTTGTTTGATCTTTACCAAACTCGGAATTTATTCGTTTTATGTAAAAAAGAAGATCAAGTTCGTTAACGGCTGAAATCGGACCAGTGGGAGGGGGGGTTTAGAGGGGGGAATTTTGAAAATTCAAAATATCTCCGTTATTATGCGTCGGATCGAAAAATTGTATAGAATAAATCTTATTGCAAATTAAATTTACTATAAATATCGTATTTATTCTGTATCTTGAATATTAAGTGAGATATTTGCATTTGTATTCTGCGTGTGGTCACCAGGCTATGTTCAGACTTTCCGCCGAGAGCTCTGGTGGCCATTTCCATAACTATTCGTCCCTCGTGAATAGGTTTAGAGGTTAGGTCAACTGTTTTTTTGGGGCTAGAAACTACTGGGTTATTACGCCCTAAATAATGTTTTAGGTTTAGAGGTTTCTTACTACTACAGTTGTTATTAGGCAGATTCCCCTATTGTAAAACTTCACGTGGGAAATCTGCTTAGTTTACGCAGCCCCTGCGTGACGGACTTTTTTTTTATTACATAGTGAAGTACAAATAGTTTAGGAGATACAGGCGTTGGCATAAACGCTTGGATATAGCACTTTACCGCCTTTTAAAAACTATTGGAAGCAATCTTTTTATCACTTTTCAACATGATTGTATAAAAAAATGATCAGGTTTTTTAGAAATAGTGAAGCAACCACTGCTTGATGACTATATGGATTGACCCAATCTAAAACCAAAAAAGATGTTTTATATCGCCTTAAATATTTTTATTGGTCTAAGTAAGAATAAGTTACAATTCATAACTTTTTAGTAAAAACTAGATATTCTTCCGCGTAATTTATAGTATGGGTTAGGCAGTTGAGTAAACTTGTGCATTCCATGGCACAAGCCAATAAGCGTAGTCATTCATCTAAATAAAATTATTGTATTAATTCCATCGAATACAATACAATGACCAAATAATCTTAGAAAACTAACTAAAAAAACGGCTAAAAAGTTGGGAACGAAAGGTGTTGACAATGATTAGGAAGAAAAACAGGGTAAAAGGGGAGAAATAAAGAAGAGACTAGGGGTAGATTTTGAAAAGTACAGGGACGTGGCAAAAAATAACAAAGGGATGACAGCCTTCCACTTCCTCACAGGGATTTTTTTTCTCTCTCCTTCCCTCTTTTAAGGAACCACTCTTAGATCTCCTGTCACTCCTTCTTTCAATTATCTTACAGCTAAGAATTTATCATACACAAATTTTTTTATGGGATACTAGTATAATCTTCACATATGGGCGCCTCCATTTTGACTTATGTGGACTTTCACTACTAAAGGTGAAAAGTAAATTTCTAATCTAGTATAGTTACTAATTACAATTGTTTTGAGGAAAACAATGTCTCAAGTTTATTCAATATGCAATGCTCTAAAGGCTGATTTCACTGCACCGATTTGACTTTTCTTCAGAATCCCACACTAACAAGTTTTCACAACACGTTCCTTCAAATCTTCACGAATAATAGCAAATGTGTGCCCAAAATACCATTTTCAGTTTCAAAAAATAAAACAAATGTGATGTTTATATACATTTATATATAGTGGTTAAAATTTCATTTTCGAGTACACATTGGTGTGATACATATAAATGGGTATAATAAGTATGCTCCAAAAATATTTCCAAAATGGGATTCTAGCATAGGACTCTATAAAGGAAATATAAACTTCGCAAAATACTACTGTCGATTTCACACGATGTTAAAGAGTAAGTCGTTGCGATTGTACAGGCGATATGTAACCCAAACGGCACTTATTACACCAATGAAAATAATATTGGTGGGTCGCCGAAAACGGGGGAACCGAACAAGAAATGGGTTAACAGAAAATGAAGACGATACTGAAAAACAAAATAGACAAAAATGGAGAAGACTGATGACTGAAGATCTTCAAGATCAGTAATGACAGCCGAAAAAAAAGTCTCATAAATACAGGAAAAATTTTAACCCTCGGTCGGGCGCGTCAAAAATATTCCGCCTTCGGGCGCGTGTATCTCAAAAATACAACTTCAACCGTTTTTACGGAAATACAGTTTTTTAATATATATTTTGCACTAAAATGTTCAGTGTGTAATTAGAAATCATATCAGAGGAAGTATTTGTTTGAAAAAAGTAAATAATTTTTAAAATTGACTCGTACTATAATAAAAAAAATTCATGGTAGATAATATAACCAAGTTGGTAACATATTCATTGTTATTATAACCGTGGACGATAATTTTTAAAATATAATTAAAACATACAAATACCAAAAGAAATAGTTTAAATGCACATGTCTTAATTATTCATAATTCATTTCAGTTTGTGAACAATATAAACAAAATATCTAAATATAACTTCATTCAAAAATAAGTAGCACGAAATCACTTTTAGATAAGACTTATTAAAAATCATCTAAATTTTAATGTACCAATCCTTTTAAAAATACCAGTTTAATTATTATCTCTTTTGCAGAGCTGCATTACAATTAGGACAAGGCGTGGAACTATTTTGTAAACAAATTTTGCTTTTGCAAAGCTCACAAGAATAATGAGTAAACCTACATTTCTTTTCAGTTTTGCTTGGTTAACATCATTTGTTTTAGTTCGTTCTAGTGGAGGGACTTTTTTTATGCTGTTCTGTACTTGAGTTCAATGCATGGTCCAATGAGTCTCTGTACTCGTCAAGTTTCGTCCCTAGTTCGGTTGGTAAACGTCTACTGTTGTCACTGCGCCATACAATATTTTCTTAGTCTTCTGAAAGCTCATGTATGAGCAAAATAATAGAAAAATTGATTTATATAATTCCATTCAATAAAGAGAAAGTCATGTGTAATTGATGTATATATTTATGAAATACAGATTTCAAAAAAAATTACGAGATCGGGCGCATGGTATCTAGGAGATTAAACTGAATGACGGGTGAAACACACGACTCCATCAAACACAGAGACACCACTGGCCATGAGGGGAGGACCTATATACCACATAACTTGAAGCACTACATCACCACTCTCTGCTAGGAGGAGTGGCAAATATTTCTCTAGAAACTGTGCATCTGAGAGATCACGCGCCCGACGAAGGGTTAATTCCGGCGTAAATATCCTGTTTGATTGTTACAAAACTCGTCATCCAATCGTATTATGTAAAAAGAAATATCAAGCTCATTAATCAGGACAGATGGAGGGGGGGGGTCAACGGGGAATTTTGAAATACCTCCATTTCCTTAAGTCGGATTGACAAATTGTACATAACCATTTTTTTTTTGAAAATTAAATAACCGATAAATGTTTTTATTTACATATTTTCTCTACCGTGAATATTAAACGAGATATTAAAATTTCATGTTTCAAGCTTCTGTAAACCCCAATCCTACTTATAGCATATTAACGGTAAGCTGTTATACCACGAACCACTTTATTCTAAGCTAATTTACAAAATATTGTTTTCAAGAGACTTTTATTATGCGAGATATATCCAAATTCGTTGTTGGGAGTACGCCATCTATTAGGATTTTATGCTCTAACTCGAAAATGTTTATTTGGTCTATACTATTCCTTCGAACATTTAAAATATAGTGAGTCGTAAAATGAAAAACCAATTATGGTTAAACTATTTATTACCTACAATTGTTGTATTATGATTTTTTTCGTAACTTACATATTAATCGAGATATTCGTACTTCCTTATTTTCAGGCCTGCCCCCTCCCTCCTACGCATCCCCTTCTACTCGTCATTTTTTTACATTGAAATAGAGAATATGTGGTGAGGTGAGGTCACAAGTATGCTATACCACCACCTGGGAAACATGCGTCGTTTACGCAGCCCCTGCGTGACGGTCTTTTAGCAGATTTCCCTTAAGGGAAATCAGCTATTGAGGTCGTACTCATGACGCGAGTTTCGAAAAATTTCTTCAAATGTCCATCGATCCTACCCAGGAGATGACGAAAATGAGGTCCGTTCAAAATTATATATATATTTGTCTGTTAACGCTCTAGTGGTCGCAATTTTTGTTTGATCGATACGAAACTCGATATTTAACCGTTTTTTGTAAAAAGACAGATCAAGTTCGTTATGGCTGAAATCGTACCAGAGGGTGGGGGGGGGTTTAGAGGGGGGATTTTCGAAAATTCAAAATATCTCCGTTATTATGCATCGGATCGAAAAAGTATATAAAACCAATCTTATTGCAAATTAAATTTACTATAAATATTGTTATAAACACTTATTCTCTATCTTGAATATTAACCGAGATATTTGCATTTTTATGAAGTCTGTGGTCGGGTGTTGTTCGGGTTAGTACGGCCGTGCTCGGCTCTGGCGGAAGCTTCTAACCTTACCTTTAGTTTCTAACCTTACCTAACCTTCTTTACTTTGTGAGACTTATGCAAATACGTTCTGTTCTTCCGCCCCCCCCCCCTTCTATAGTTCTGGGACTACTAAAATTTGAGTTATTAAAATATAAATTATTCTTACAATTCAGAAGCCGTTTCAGTTAGGAGTTTATTAAAATTAACTGAAAGATTTCTCATTACCGTTTGTATTTACTTATGGTGGTGTTGTGTTACCAGTATGCAGATTTCTCTATTGCTAAACTTCACATAGGAAATCTGCTTAGTTTTCGCAGCCCCTGCGTGACGGACTTTTTGTGTATGAACTTGATTATTTACAGCTTTACATAAAGCAAATATATTTTGTCTTCTCAACCTTTTCTTCGATTCATCAAAGGAATTGATGAAGTCTTGCTTCTAGAATCAGAGTTACTGGAAAGCTCTATGGAGGGACTTATATCTTGCCAATATCCCTGCTGATGTTGACCTAAGCCTTACAGACTGTTTAATAATACATTATTTTCCGATATTTTACTTTTGTATTTCAATAGAATTCTAGGAACTTATACATCCCGACTCTGTTGTTTTCCTCATTCGCCGTGATAACTTATTTATGGTGCTATTGTTCTTTACAAAGCACAAACATTACCTTTCATTTTCCTTGTACCTTTTGATGTACACAGTCATTTTGGAGTGGGAATACATTTATTTTAACTTTACAAAGTTCCCCATTTCTATTGTAAGGTCATGATATACTGATATTCGGACAGAGTACTTGTTTCTTACAACTACATTATTAGCAGATTTCCCTTAAGGGAAACCAGCTATTGAGGTCGTAGTCATGACGCGATTTTCAACATTTTTCTGCAAATGTCCATCGATCCTACCCAGGACATGAAAAAAATGAGGTCCGTTCAAAACTCGGGTGTGCGCGTGTGTGTGGGTGGGTGTGTTGTATATATATATATATATATCCATATATATATATATATATACTATATATATATATATTATATATATATATATATTTGTCTGTTAGCGCTCTAGTGGTCGCTATTTTTGTCTTATCGTTACCAAACTTGATATATAATCGTTTTATATAAAAAGAAAGATCAAGTTCGTTAACGGCTGAAATCGGACCAGAGAAAGAGGGGTTTTAGAGGGGGAGAATTTCGAAAAGTCTTAATATCACCGTTGTTATGCGTCGGGTCGAAAAATTGTAAAATACCAATCTCATTGCAAATGCAATGTTCTATAAATGTTGTTATATACATTCTTTCATTATCTTCATTATTAACAAAGATATGTGTATTTATTAGTTTTCCGCCTTCAGTAAACCCCCACTCCGACTCATGTCAAATAAACAATAAGCAGTTATATTATGAAACACTATATTTGAAGCCTAAATACGAAATATATTTCTCATTGAACATTTACTATTTGAGATAAATGCAAAAACGTGACGCACGAGGGAAATCTTCTTAGATAACGAAGTCCCTGAATGATATGAGCGATGATTAACGGGAAGACTAGGATGATTGGGATGTGTTGAACAACTTAAAACAATCCGACTGCCAGAAATATGGACGATGTAAAAGACTTGCGAAGGTTGGGAATATTTAATTGGACATGTCTCGTTGGTACAACGGGAAGTCAAAATGTCCGTCACGCAGGAGACGCGTAAACTAAGCAGATTTCCCAAGTGAAGTTTTTACAATAGAGAAATCTCAATCACCTAGTAATCCCTATTTATATGTAAAACGAAAGATACTGAATAGAAAGTCCGCGGTCCGGTTACTCCTGCCGACCACACACAAGATATAAATGCAAATATCTCGGTTAATATTCAAGATACAGAATAAATGTATAAAACAATATTTATAGTACATTAATTAAAGATTAAATCTATAATAAGATTATAACTGGATTAAAATCGATTTCCGAAAATCAAACCGATCATTGAGTTTGTCCTTTTTACATAAAACGATTTAAAAATTGACGAACGATCAGTATCAAAAAAACCACGCGTGCCTCATATATATATGATTTTGAACGGACCTCAAGTTTTTTGTACCTGGTAATCGTTGAAGAAATTTATGGAATGAGTCCATATGAACTTACTATAATGAGATGCGTAAACTAAGCAGATTTCCCAAGTGCTGGTACAACAAACTTGTGATCTCAACTCACCTCGTAATCCTTTATATTTTCTTAACTATGCATTTGATTTTTGAATTTTTTTAGTAATTGGGCATGCATTCAGCCAATAACAAATACGGTCTTACTGGTCTAGTCAATAATTAAATAGGTCTTGTTATGATTAAATAAGGTAAGGTATGATCAAATGAACAGTTTCGTACAGTGAACGAAAAATTATAATTGATGACACCATCACAATCGTTTAAGCTAAGCCAAATTTGGCATTTAACCTTAAATTGATGTGGTTCATGATATAACAGATTATTGTTAATATGACATCACTTGGAATGGGGGCTTACTAAAAGTAGAAAATTATAAAATCCAAATATCACGGTTAATATTCATGATATAATTTCAATTTCAAGATTTAATTCTCTGATCCGACTTATTATAACCAAGATATTTCTAATTTTCGAAATTCCTTCTTCTAAACCTCCCTACTACTGGTCCGATTTCAACCATTAACGAGCATAATTAATTTTACATTAAAGGATTAAATATCGAGTTTGGTAACAATCAAACAAAAATTGCGACCTCTAGAGCATTAAAAGTCAAATATATATATAATTTTGAACCGACCCCCTTTTCGTCATCATTTATTGAAGGACATTTGAGGAATTTTTTTGAAAATCATGAATACGACCTCAATAGCTGATTTCCATTAGGGTTGTCGTGGTCTTTAGCCAGAGCAGGCTATCTGTTTATATCCGGCTATTCTCACCTCTAAACACAGTGGTGGGGAGAGCAGGAAGTCTCTAAGCATTACCATTTAATCCTGCCTCTCTTATTTCCTTAACGTCACTACAGGGGAAAATTGCGAATATGATATGGGTAGAGGCCCAGATCCTCCCCATGGAGTATAGGGGCCGTTAAATAAGTAATTAATAAGAATGAGACTAGCCAATTCCACTCTAAATGCATTTATCTAGTATCTAAGTTATGCCCTTAGAAAAATAAGTCTATACTGCATTGCGAAAGAATTTCGCAAAGATCTAATCCGTAACTCCAAATGTAATAAGACTTCTTTAACTCAATGTCCCTACTTTGGACAATGGAGAAAGTATTAGAATAAAGAAAGCGTCAGGGGGACAGAAATTGAGAAAGTCGTCGGGTCAGGACCTCTTGGCTATTTTTTTTAATGCGGCGCCGGTGGAGAAGGTAGGGGAGGTCCAAGTTGGGGAGGGTCGGGGGAATTGGGACCGCGGCCCGCATGTAAAGCAGCCGCACGATACAACTCTCTCAAAAGGGGGGAGTGAGGGTCCTTTTAGCACTGGCTCAAAGTTAAACTACATTTCCGCTCTGAGGAATTCCGTTTTTGTTGCAAGTCGGCCCCGATGGATCTGAGGGATAATCCTATTACACACACACACACACACACACACACACACACACACACTATTGCCGGCAGCATTTCCTGCTAAACCCTTGTGGTCCAGGGCGTTTAATTCCCCTCATTGGCCACTCTGGCCTATGAAAGAATAAATAACTAGCTAGATACATCTCTGCTTAAAAAGCCCGTCTCCCAGGGGCTGCGTCAACTAAGCAGATTTCCAAAGTGCGTTCCACGGTGAGTATTCGCATTTATGCATTTAACGTTCAATGAGTACAATATTTGGTATTTAGGCTTGGAATAAAATGCTTCATAATTTAACAGTTTGTTGTTAATGTGACATGAGAGGGGATTGGGCTTTACTGAAGGACGAATACTAAAAAATACAAATAAATAAAAAATAACTGGGTTAATAATCAAGATAGTGAAAAATAATAACATTTATATTATTATTATTATTTATTAACGTCCACCTTTTGCAACTCAGGCTAATTGGGACGGGTTATCTACAGGTTACCACCCTTTTCTTGCCAGGGTGGGACTTTAGGATGTTATTTAATGAATTTCGTCACTAAATAATTTCCTTTGCCCAGGCAAGAATCGAACTCGCCACTCTAGGTTTACCATGTGAGATAAAGGTCAACGCTTTAACTCGCATGGCTAACCTAAGCCCCTTAACATTTATAGAACATAACATTTGCAATAAGATAGGTTAACAGTTTACTTATTGCTGATCTAAGATACTGGGTAATTCGGTTTATGTATGTTGTGTACCTTTCATTATAAATTGTTTGTTCGTATTCTTTTCGTTTTTGTTTTACATAGTATATGATTTGCTATGGAGCCTTCCACGAGCCATGGACCAATAAAATGCTCATCTTCACGATCTATATATCGTACGGATGACAGTGATTTCAATGAAAGGATTAAAATGACAATAATAGATTAAATGTGATACAAGTTATTCAAACAATAAATAAAAATAACGAATTTGTTGATGGGAATTAGTATTAAACCTTCCCGGTCTGTGCGACCGGATGATTCGGTTTACGTCATAGAATTCATGTTTCGGTAAGAGTGTTAACCAAGGGTGTAGTGCATTGTTAAATAAGTTGTGCAGTGATAAAACCTCTAAAGCTTGTGTGTTTATTTTTGTAATCCAAAAGTACTCTAATAAACAATGGTTATTATTCTTGTAATAAACGTAACAATATACATGACATATACGGAACTCATTTTCGTTATCTTTTAGAAAGCATCGATTGACATTGGAAGACATTTTTCGAAAACCACATGGTGAGTACAACTTCAATAGTGTAAGACACTGAATTATCAGCGAGACTGTTAATTAATATACTTTCGATCATTAAATGGTACCATTTACTTACGCGATATTGATAATTAGATAATATTGGTCGTATCCAAAATAATGTTATATTAAAAAATATATAATCGGCTGCAACTCGAACTGGGCTTTCCTCCTGATCATGCGACTTGTGAGAACCAACTCTGTTTGAGGAAGAACAATTACCAAGACTAGAACAATTCTCTAAGCTTCTACATTTACTGTTACCGTTCAAAGTAAGGGAAGCTGTGAGTAAATCTACACCTAATAAGTTGTACAACAAGTTGAAAACATTTTTTCAAGAATAGAATTTGACTATACTTATGACGATAGAGAATTATTTATATGCCCAATAATGTTTAATTTGACTGAAAAGGGTTATTTACTATGCTTTTATATACTACCACCTTAAGGGCATCTTCCTTTTTTTAGATAATTTAAGAACGAAAAAAATACTACTTTGCATTACTGTCTTTTTTTTTATATCCATAAAGAAAATTTGATATCCTCAAAGAGAGTAAGAAATTATGTAACGCTCTCACGGAAGTAATTCATAATATTTAGATCAGCGGGGTATATTTCTCAGAGAATAAATGGGTTCCGCATAATGAAGATAGATTTATTTAATGACATTTCAGTCAAGCAGTATTACAAGCAGGTAGTAAAAGGGTTGATGATTTTCTATTGAAACAGTGACATTGTTGAAGAAGAAAATTCTTGGTAAACGTAGTGACCTTTCATTTAAAAGTCATCATTAAGCAGTTTATATTCAAAAGTAATGTTGTGTATTTGCAGGGATCGGTACTGTGAGCTTTAATTTATGATTTCCAAGTCGTTCGTTACTATGTTGCTTGACGTCTAATTCAACAGTATAAATGGACTAAATTATTATTAAATGTAGAACGCTCATTCGGGTGTAAGGACAACGTTCAAATTGTAACTAAAACATGTAAACTCACCGGCCAACGATTAGTTATTCAGTATATAGAGTGATAGCCTCCGTCTCCCCTTCTCGGAAAATTTTAAATTGCAAACGATTGGAATGCCGCTCGTTAATTTGTGAGTGGTAAACCTGAAGGGAATCTACGTGATGTGAGACATGTAGAGTACGTGAATCAAATATTCGAACTGCGCCTGGGTTTTTAGCAGGTTTCCCTTAACCCTAGAACTACCAAGGGGGGGGGGCTCCTCGAGCCCACAACTTTTTGTTTTTGTTCCCTATCACCCAATTTTAATGGGATATTTTTGATATTTTATGTATTCCTCAGAAAAACATCCTAGAGTGAGGGCATAACAATAAAATTAAATAAAAAAATTTCTATGTTGAGAAAAAAATTTTTTTTTGACGTGTGGGCTCGAGGAGCCCCCCCCCCTTGGCAATGCAAGGGGTAGTTATACACTTAAGTACCAAGGGGGGGGGGCTCCTCGAGCCCACTGATATTTAATACTACTTTTAACTAGTAATTCAAGTGTTATTAATTATATTGCTCAAATAATAATTACTTTGATGTAATTTTAACATACACAAACCTTCTCAAGTTTTTTTTTTCTCAAAAAGAAATATATATATTCTCCCCAAATATTTTTTTTTCATATAAAAATATATTACTGAGATGGTTATAATTATTGCTCCTGATAGGTACTTTTTTAGAAAAGAGAAGATTTTCTAGGTTGTTCCCAACTAGGGGAACAGTTAGTCCATGCTGCATCCTGGATAAACACTCGGAAAAAAATTATTGTGCAAAAGCACCGATAATTGCATTACGAATCTGATAATTATATTTTCTTAAATTATTATTCTATTATAATGTTATAACAACTTAGATATAGATAACTTTTTATTTTAACAAGGTTTAGATATGAATAAAATTACATTTAATTTAAAGTCATCCTTTTTTCCCCATCCGAACTTTTTTTTTTAATTTATTTTTATTTTTGTATTTAATTTTTTTTTTAATTTTTTTTTTCACAGGTGTCATAAGAAACGTTCATTAAACATAATCCAATAGAAATAAAAATTTTTAAAAAATTATAGAACCAAAATAAAAGGTTTTTAAGGTTGTGGGCTCGAGGAGCCCCCCCCCCCCCTGGGTAATCCATGCGACCTGGGAGAGGTCGGTAATACTAGGGTTAAGACAAATCAGCTATGGAGTGGACGCGATTTTTGAAGGAGTTCCCCAAATGTCCATTAATTCCTATCCAGGCCAAGACAGCAGGGGCTGCGTAAACTAAGCAAATTTCCCTTATGACATTTTACAATAGATAAATCTACATACTGGTAACACTTAAAACCACCGTGAATATTAAATGAATAAGTACTCGTACAAACGGGAATGAGAACTATTTCAGTCAGTTTTAATAACCTGCCAAAGGAAAGCGTCTGAATTATAAACGAACAGTTCTGCCAACCTCTAACCGGAAATATGATGTTAATTTTTATGGATCTAATTTTTTTATTATTTATTATTAACTGGCTCGATACATTGTTGTTATCTATAATGGTTATTTTAAATAAGCTTTATGCTTAGATGTTATATCTTTCTTTTCTTTGATTTTGGATCTTAATTTTTAATATTTATTTGTATAGCTTTAACCTTGATTGCCATTTTAAGGTTGTTATAGGTTTAGGATTTATAATGCTCTTATTAATTAAGTTTTATTAGTTCTCTAAATGTATTACCTTTAAGGGATCTCAATTTTAATAGATTTTATATATAATTTGATTTTCTTACCTATATATATTTATATATATCCTTATTACTTAGTTTTTTTATATATCTAGTTTTTTTTTTTTTTTTTTTTTTTTTTTTTTTTTTTTTTTTTTTGGAAAAACTTTTTGTCATTCATTGGTTGTGTTTCTCGTTGATGAGCTTTAAGTCTAAGGCTGTTCAATTTAGTAGCTAATTAGTCTATTTAGTCCATAAGTTTTTAATGTTAATTGGTAATAACATAACTCTTCTTCTTAGCTGTTTATCTAACTGAGTCGTTAGCCGCAATGGTTTCTGTGATACGGCGAGTAGGTGTAAATGCATATGGCCGAAACCCCCCCCCTTACCAAAACGGAAAAAACAAAAAAGTATAAAAAAAAAAAAAAGAAAAAACAGGAAAGGGTGAAGAAGAAAGAGGAAAAAAAATTAAAAGGAAAAAAGGTAAAAAAAGAGGGGGTTGGAAAAAAAATATATATATATATAATGTTAAAAATAATGTAAAATATGTGTATATATGTATGTGTATATATATATATATATATATATGTGTGTGTGTATATATGCATATTAATATATAATAAAAGTCGGTCTAGCATGCGTGTGCCTGGGACTTCCCATGACTGGGGAACTCAAATACAGTATGAAGAGTGTTGGGCATTGATAACCATGAAGTTTTTTGCCCAAAACAAACAAACAGACAAACAAACCGGAAATAATAACAATTACTAAAACATATCAGAGTATAACACATTAATTTTATTGAAAAGTATTTACTATATCTAGTACTTTAATTTATAATGAATCAGAATAATTTTTATGTCAATCAATCATATATTATTAATCCAATAACTTAAGACAGAGGGGGGGGGGTACCAGGACATATTTGCATGTATCTCGTTTAATAAAGGTCTCTTGAACACAATATTTGGTATTTAAGCTTCAAATAAAGTGGTTTAGTATATAACAGAGTATTGTTTATATAACATGAGTAAAAGTGGAGATTTGCTGAAGATTGAAAACTGAAAAATGTAAATATCTCGATGAATATTCAAGATAGAGAATATGTGCATAACAATATTTATAGTATATTTAATTAGCAATAAATTGATTCTATGCATTTTTTCAATACAACGTATGGTAACGGAGGTACGTTGAGATTTCAAAAATCTCCGTCTCTAACCCCCCCCCCCCTGCTCCTACTTGTCCGATTACAGCCATGATCTCTTTTTAAATACAACGATTAAATATCCAGTTTAGTAATGATCAATTAAAATTGCGACCACTAGAGCTTTAACAGACAAATATGTATGTATGTATGTACGTATGTATGTTTGTATATATATATATATATATATATATATATATATATATTGGTGCGAAAATTAAATACAGAAGGATTAGCAGAGAGAGTCGCGTATTTGGGAAGTGCGATCTAGATCAAAGAAGCCGAGAGTGGGTCTAGCTCCTACTAGACCCGTCCAGACCAGACGTCGAAGGGCCCAGCCAATTCCCCTTTGATGTATGCCGACGACCTATATAAAAAACCGGCCAGCCTTGAGCGAGCAGTTTTCTTCTCAAGTGCTCATATATGCGTTCGGTGCTACAGTGCAACTTGGTGCAGTGCGGTAAAGTGTTTTTATAAGAGGAACAGTGTTGTGCCGTGACTGTAAGAAACAGTTTAGTGCCGTGTTTAAGACAGTGCAGTGCCGTGAAGTAAAGGGCAGTTCAGTGCTTTCTTTTGATGTGACGTTTTTTTGTGAACTTCAGTGACCGTGAGTGAATTATTAGACTGTATAATCTGAAGAACAGTGACGCTATCAGTGTATACTGTGAGTAGTAATTAAGAATAATTACCAAGTGTATTGTGCATTGTGAAATAAATTGTGTAGTGATAAAAACTGTGAAACTTGTGAGTATTTAATTTTAACCAAAAAATCTTTTAAAATTTTTGGGTTTGGTAATAAAAGGTAACAATATATATAGTGATGTTGTTGTTTCTTGGAGTTTTAGTCAATGTTGGTGAAAAAAATCATTAGTTTATGCCAATATTTCGAGAATATTTAATTTCTATTCTTCAGGGGTGTTAAAACAGGTACTACTTTATATAATATATATATATATATATATATATATATATATATATATATATATATATTGCACATTGTTATTAAACTACAGTTTAATATATGGTGTTTGTGTTACTTCTACTTACCAAGACTAGAAAAACTATTATACATTATGTATTAATCTTACATTAGGAATAATGGTTGTAACCTTCCGTGGTTTGTTTAAACGGAGCACGGTCACAGGCTTTTGTCCTTGTTTATCAGTTAGGCATGTCTAGTTTGTTTGTTGAACTATATTATAATTATTATACTACAGCTATTATAGTATGTTATCATTATTAATGTTTACTATTACAGTTGTTATCTTAGTGTATTAAAGCTACTTTTCTATGATGAGTAATTATCTATAATAATCATTACATGAATATTATATATATATATATATATATATATATATCGTGGTGTGATAAGGGTGCCAAAGTATTATGCATGTGAATATGTTTATGAGTATGGTGTGAGTGTGAATATTATATAGCATTGAGGTGTTCTTACAGGCCCGAAGAACAGAAAATAAATATTCCCTAAATATTGTCATAAACTAAACGTTTTTTCGCCAACATTAACCAAAACTCCAAGAAACAACAACACCATATATAAATATAATCTGGTCGAAAACATCTACACAATTAAATATATTGTTACGTTTTTATTACCAAAACCAGTAATAAACGTTTTTAATAAGAGTTCTTTTGGATTGCAAAATTAAATATTTTCAAGTTTCACAGTTTTCATCACTGCACAATTTATTTCACAATGCACAATACACTTGGTAATTATTCTTAATTACATCTCACTGTATAACACTGATAGAGTCACTGTTCTTCAATGAGTCACAGTCCAATAATTCACTCACGGTCACTGAAATTCACAGAAAGACGGCACTGCACTGTCCTTTACTTTGCGGCACTGCACTGTCTTAAACACGGCACTAAACTGCTACTTACAGTCACGGCACAACACTGTTCTTCCTATAAAAACACTTTACCGCACTGCTCTAAGTCGCACTGTAGCACTGATGTGAACATCAAGACTGGTGAGAATAAAACTGACTCGCTCGCGGGCGGCCCTTCTTTATATAGGTTGTCGGCATACATCAAAGGGGAATTGTCTGGACCCCTCGACGTCTGGCTGGAAGGTACTGGTAGGACCTAGGACATTCTGTCCGCTTCTTCGATCTACGTCACACTTTCCAAATACGCGACTCTCTCTGGTTAAAGAATAGAGAAAATATATATATATATATATATATATATATATATAGATATATATATATATATTTATTTATATCAGAGGGAAACCCTTATAAAACCTGTCTAGAGAACAAAAATGTAGTGGAATATTCTGGACATGGAGTTGAAGGTGGTTAAAGAATAGAGAAGACATAATAAGATAGGAAAAGAGTAGAGTCACGTAAGAAAGGGCTTTCTCGTGACGTTGGAGTGCACGGGGCCAGCCGGAGAGAAACACTGCCGCTTATCACTGCTTTCTGTCTTCTTATCATGATTATTTAGGATATCATATGGAGTTCGTGCTTTCCCACTTTTATCCATACCATGAATACCCCGATTTTGGAACAACTCCAAATGAATGTCACTAGGCATGGATTCATATACTTATTTTATTTTGGTCTCCGTTGTATATATATATATATATATATATATATATATATATATATATATAGATATATATTTGTACGTCTTTAATTCTGCTGACTTCATTTGATAGTGCTGAAATCGTTATAAGGAATATTGGATCATAAGGCGAAAAACGTCCGTCAAGCAGATTTCCCTCGTGAAGTTTAACAATAGATAAATATTCATACTGGTAACACAATAGCATAATCAATATCCAGTGAACAAATACAAACGATAATGAGGCACCTCCCGACAGGAAGCGTCTGAAACGTAAACAAACAGGAGTCCCAACTTCACAACAGAAAGAAAAACTTTTACTAATGTATATCACAATATAAAATATTAATTTTATACAAAACTATTTACTATATCTAGAACTGTAATTTATAATGGATCAGAATAATTTTTATTTCAATTAATGAAATTTTAGTAGTCCTAGAACATAAAACGGGGAGGGGGTTGTCAACAGAACATATTTCCATTTATTTCGTATAATTAAGGTCCATATTGTTTTCATATTTGGTATTTAAGCTTCCAATAATGTGGTTTATTACATAACAGAGTGTTTTTTATGTGACATGAGTAGGAGTGGGGGTTTGTTGAATGCTGAAAAATGCAAATTTCTCGGTTAATATTCAGAATAGAGAATAAATGTATATAACAATATTTATAGTACATTTAATTTGCAATAGGATTTGTTTTATACTATTTTTCGATACAGAGATATTTTAAATTTTCGAAATCCCTCATCTAACCCCCCTCCCCTCCCACTGTTCTGATTTCAGCCATTAACGAACCTGATATTTCTTTTTATATAAAACAAATAAATACCGAGTCTGGTAACGATGAAACACAAATATCGGCCGCTACACCTTTAACAGACAAATATTTATATTTTGTACGGACCTCATTTTCGTTATTTAACATATAACATTATTATATTTACGTAATTATGCTCGTTTCTGCAAATACTTTTAGTATTGCACTACAATATAATTTTTTTAATGTTTTTATGTTTCAAGTAGTGTAATACGCGGTCTATATACGGGCTACAGTCATGTAGTAATTCAGTCAAAGTGTATGGTAGGTCTATGCGAGTCCTTAGATAGCAGACAGTTAGTATATGTTTTATAGTAAGTCTACAGTTCCAGTGTTGGCAGTAGGGTTCGTCTTCTCCAGTAAGTAGGTAAGTGTGAGTTAGTCGTGAATGGCCAATTCTCGAACCTCATTAAAACATCTTCTTCTCTTCGAATTAGCCTTTTTGAGGAAAGCCATTCACCAAGTGTATGTTTCTGGCCTCGAAGTTTGTTATCAGTTGTGGCAAACCAAGTTTTTCGCCATGAGTTGAGTATTACATGTTTTGCTTGGGCTTGAATATCTTGATGTGTACAGTATGTGATGTCGTGAGTTCTTTTTTGAGTAGCTGACTTGGCAAGTTCGTCTACTTGTGTGCTTTGTTTAATGTTTGTATGAAGAAGTATGATCTTGTAATGCTAAATTTAGAGAGCACATAAGATTAGGGGAGGTAAAAAAAAAATGTAATTTTTACTAACTAGTAAAGTAGTGTTTGTGTACGCCTATATACTGTATAAATGAATATTTTCCATACTCAAAATTCTGGAATTAATTAAATTAATTTTAAATATTTTGCTAGGTTTTTTTTAAAAAAAAATATAAAATAGATATAGAAAAAAATGTTTGATTTGTTTATGATGTAACATGAAAGTATATTTTGGACGAGTTTATAAATTGGTTATTTAGTAACATAGCAAATAGAATTTTTCTTTTTTTTCACTTTATGAAAGGAGAATGTATTTTCGTAAAGATTTTTCCGTTCGAAGTAGAATAAGTAGCTTTCAAAATAAAAGCTTTGAGGCGAATACTCCAGCCATGTTTAGAGAGAGAGAAAATAATACCGCTACATATATTTTCAAAAATTGAATCAACGGTCTCAGTATCGTAGCCCTAAACGTTAATTTTTGTAACGAGATGTAAGTGGGTGATATTTCCAGCAGGAGGGGTAGTGGTGTAATGTTTTAAAAAGATAGGGCAATGACGCTATCTGGTGGCCGTGTTCCGGAATATAAATATAAAGTGCATTATCTAGATTAAACATAAAAGGAAGGGGCCGGGAGAGGAGAGAGAGAGGGATACCGTATGTGACTGCACCTGTAAGTCGTAAAGAGAGGTCGTGGAGGGGGGTGTTCTGTCCCTCTACAGGCTGAATGGAGTTCAACTTGGGACCACTCGCATCCACAAGACACGCCCCCGTGAACACTACAGTCTTTCAGGACTTCCAACCGATTCTATAGCGGAGGGATAAGTAGACTCCTACAATATTTACTGAATATGTGGGATTCACTGTACTTTGGATTTGTGGAGGAATTTCAGACGATTTCAATAAAGTACCGTGATTGTAGAACAGTATTTTCCATTCGTTTATTAATTATTGAGATTTTTGCTTCATTGCTTCAAGTCACGGGTTACACAGTACTGGCTTAAAAGTGTTTTGAGTGTCAACTACTACCTGTGCAACTCACAAATTATGCCGTTCTTTATAGGTTTCAAAAGGAGAAGTGGCTTGAGAAAGTTTTTTAGAGAGAACACTTCATGTTGCCATAGGTTTTTGTAATGAATAAATATATATTTTCATTACGACATTTGTGCCATACTTATTTAAATCTTGACACCCACAATGTGTGTACATGCAATAATTGCTCGCTTATTTCAAACATAAAGTGCATCAACACTAACATAACTATCAAATATTTCATTTAAAAATATAACAATTTTTAATATTATAAAACTCCATTTACAGACGCATTTGTTTATCATCCGTTTTAGCAGATTTCCCTTAAGGGAAATCAGCTATTGAGGTCGTACTCATAACACGATTTTCGAAAAATGTCTTCAAATATCCATCAATCCTATCCAAGAGATGACGAAAAAGCGATCCGTTCAAAATATATATATAATATATATATATATATATATATATATATATATATATATATATATATATCGCGTCTGTTAACGCTCTAGCGGTCGCATTTTTTGTTTGATCGTTACTATACTCGATGTTTTAACGTTTTATGCAAAAAGACAGATCAAGTTCGTTAATTGCTGAAATCGGACCCGATCGGGGTTTAGAGGAGGGATTTCGGAAATTCGAAATATCTCCGTTACTATACGTTGGATCAAAAAGTTGTATCGAAACTATCTTATTGCAAAGTAAATTTACTATAAATATTGGTCTATGCATTTATTCTCTATCTTGAATATTAACCGAGATATTAGCGTTTTTATTAATTGTAACGGAAACGAGTTCGACTAACTTCGGGTCTAGTCGTGAGTTTCCGTCAATAGCTAGTTCGGCCGTTTCCGTAACTGTTCCACATGTAGTGACATTTTCGCTATTGTATAACTTCACGTGGGAAATCTGCTTAGTTTACGCAGCCCCTGCGTGACAGACTTTTTTTTATATTTGTGGGCGATCCATTTATTTCAATGTTGCTTTATTCGGGCTGTAAGGGATATAGAATCAGCAATAGCATAAGTTTTAATGCATCCCTGTAAACATCACTGTTTCGCTCCATCAAGTTTCATATCGTTTCACTATCCATCAGCCTGCCACAGTACACTCCATAAAGAAAAATAAAATGTATTTCAGGCGAAATAACTGAATAGTATTCTTAACATTTTTACCGAAACACCGGTCTGAGAGGCCGGTAGAAATTTTCATATTTCATGTATTGGTAGACCTGCTAATATTGGTGGACTCTCCACCTCATTAGCTGTGATTATATCCTCCCTCTATCCTCAGGAAGTGTTTTGGGATAGTTTGTCAACGCCATTCGACCTTGACTAGCTATTGCTCGTTTTCTCCAGTCTCATGGGCCTCTTGTTTCAGTTAACAGCCTACGTATTGTTGGTCTAAGATACGAGGTAATTCGGTTTACGTATGGTGTGTACCTTTCATTATAGCTTGTAACACTTTGTGTTTGTATTCTTTTCGTGTGTGTTTTACAAAGTATATGATTTGCTATGGAGCCTTCCACGTGCCTTGGACCAATAAAATGCTCATCTTCACGATCTATATATCGTACGGATGACAGTGATTTCAATGAAAGGATTAAAAATGACAATAATAGATTAAATGTGTTACAAGTTGTTCAAACAATAAATAAAAATAACGAATTTGTTGATGGCAATTACTAATAACCCTTCCAGGCCTGTGCAACCGGATGATTCGGTTTGCGTCACGGAATTCATGTTTTGGTAAGAGTGTTAAATGAATTAAAAAAAAAAAAATTACTTCAAAGAGCATCAACTTAACGAAAAACGTTCTTAGAATGCATTTACTTTAAACTAATTAAGTAGTAATTATTTATAAAAGGAATACATTTTTCTACTTGCATGGTTTCGTGTAAAAACCAGAAATCAGTTTTTTTTTCTTTGCACTACAATACTAACCAATGTTACAAATGCCAGGACAGAAACTCTCAACATGAGCAAGAAGCCTTGGATCAGACATGACACCATCTACTGTTCACAGTGCAACCTCCAGGAACCTAAAGACACCTATTACTTCCTCACTGTTTGTCCCATTCTCCGGCAGTTCCGCCTTGCAGCATTTAGTCGAATTACTCTCAGCAGGGATCAAGTAATAGCCATCCTGAACGGAGGAGATTACATTAACTTGAATAAATATCTGAAAAGCTCTGGAAGATATCGCAGGCTCCAATCTTTTTGTGTTTAATGTATAGTTTCAATTGTACGTTCCCTGTTGTTATTCTTTTTTTTTTTCTTTTCATCAATATTATGCAATATCATTAAAAAATTTTATTCTAAACTTAAATAAATATTTATATAGATGCATATCTTGTGTATTTATTATGAACTGTATCATATGTCACTTATGCTAACGCTATATACCAATCATTTTGTATTTATGAAATAATTGTACTGTAATTTTCTGGAAAATAAATTTACTTTATTACTACATAGCCTTGGTGTAGATAAGCTGAGGGGTCTGTTTCTTTAATTTACATTTATTATTTTCATTTTTTGATTTAGCATAATTAAAAAAAAACGGATTTTAAATTTAGACAGCAATTAAAATTAAATATTCGACCAAGTTATTCACAATTTACATAACTGAAACTTGCTCTCAAACGGTTTTTAAAAAACATTTTCGAATTATTGGTGTGATTGAATAACCCCATGTTACATAAGTCCATGAGTAGAAGAGTCATAATCATTGATTTTTTTTTTTGGAGGATCACACGTGTTAATTAATGTTCGCCCTTGATAAAAATAAATACAAGCGCTGAGTGATTTGGCCATTTAAAATTATATGTAAATATTACATAATGTGGATACTAATATTGATAGTTCCTTAGTAGCGTAGTCAAAGATACAGTTCACTATGGAAATAAAGGAGGTATGGAAAGAATAAAGGATATTTGATATTTGGCTAACTCTGTTTCTGGTTATTCTTGTTGAGTGGTGATTCATATGAGGGACATGAAAACGTCTGCTCTCAACAAGTGAATACAAAGACATGTGTATTTAGTTTCAGACCGACTGCGTCTTCCTTTACACGAATCAATTTTTCGTCTAAGCCTGTTTACAATTTAAATCGCCTACGATTAGTTGGATCAGCTAAACTTCAAATAAAACTACCAGATGTGACTAGCATATATACAGTTGAGCTTGAAGCCCTGAAACTTGCGATAGACAAAATACCTGAAACTACAGACACGGACATCATAATTTTCACTGAGTCTCTTAGCTCTTTAGATACTTTAAAAAACATATATACTTCACATCCACTCATCTCTCGTACATATCACACAAAATCCAAACATTAAACACAAGAATAACTATGTACTGGTTACCCCGACATACTGACATTATACAAAGTAAACAAGTAGGCGAACTCGATAAATTTGTTACCAAAAAAGAACTGACGTTACTTATTGTACACACCAAGCTATTCAAACCCAAGCAAAAATACATGATACACAATTCATGGCAGAAATCTTTTTTTGCCACAACTGACAACAAACTTTGAGAACTGAAACATATACTTGGTGAATGGCCTTCCTCTAAAAGGCTAATTAGAAGAGAAGAAATAGTTTTATCGAGGTTAAGAATTGGCCAAGCAAGGCTGACTCACACTTATTTACTGGAGAAGACAAACCCTACTGCCAACAGTGTAATTGTAGACTTACTATATAAAATATACTTACTGACTGTAAAATAAGGACTCGCATAGAGGTACCATGCACTTTTACTGGATTACTACCTGACCCTATTCAGTACGTAGACACTACTTAAAACCTAAAAACATTTTCGAAATATTATAATGTAGGGCAATACTGAGAACATATGCAGAAATGGGCATTTATACGTAAATAGCGAGCATATTTACGTTACGTATATGATCAAGTGATGATAAGTGTGAAATCACCCCAGTCGCGAAATGCGATTACTGTAAGAATAAATAATACAATTTAAATCACTCTGGGGCTTAGGTTAGCATTGTGAGCTAAAGTGTTAATCTCACATAGTAAACCCAGAGTGGCGAGTTCGATTCTCGCCTGGACAATAGGAACTTACTTAGTGACCGAATTCATTAAATAACATCCTTAGTCCAGCCCTGGCTAGAAAAGGGTGGTAACCTGTATATAACCCGTCCCGATTAGCCTAAGTTTCATAAAGTGGTCCTTAATAAATAATCATTAATAATTAATTAAATCACTATACTCTGATTTGCACAGAGGACACAAGTGTCTAGATGAGATTAATATTCTGCCAATCTGTTTAGGTTCTATTTTTCCTTCATAATCAGAGTCTTTGTAGTATTAATCACAATTTTACATATATAATTAAAGGAATAAGTTCGATCATTTTTTTTCATTTAGCATTGTCTTTGCATTTCTGTTTTAAATCTTTGATTTTTTTTGTGTGTGAGAATGTTCAAAGAGGGAGATGTAAGGTCTAAAACCAGCTTTAGTGTTGGATTTATTAGATTTAATTGGGTCAGGGGAATGTTTGTTCTTAATCCCCTATAGCGGGCTCTAAAAGCAAGATCTCCAAAGCTGCCTCTCCTCCTATTTCCACAGCGGGAAAACAATATTCCACTTATCTTCTGGAACGAGTAACGTTTCATTTCAAGACAATAAATATGTACGTTTCATTTCGAGATGATAAAGAAATACGTTTAATATCAACATAATAAAATAGTAAGTTTCAGTTCAAGGTAATGAAAATCTATGGTTCATTTCAAGATGATAAAGAAGTACGTTTCATTTCGAGGTGATAAAGAAATGCGTTTAATATCAACATAATAAAATAGTAAGTTTCAGTTCAAGGTAATGAAAATCTATGGTTCATTTCAAGATGATAAAGAAGTACGTTTCATTTCGAGGTGATAAAGAAATGCGTTTAATATCAACATAATAAACAAGTATGTTTCATTTCAAGAAAATATAGAAGTATATTTCATTTCAAGATCGTAAAGCAGTTCGTTTCATTTGAACATAATAAGCAAGTACGTTTCATTTCAAGAAATTTATAGAAGTAATATTTCATGTCATGATCGTAAAGCAGTTCGTTTCATTTGAACATTATAAGCAAGTACGTTTCATTTCAAGAAATTATCGAAGTATATTTCATTTTAAGATCGTAAAGCAGTTCGTATTCATTTGAACATAATAAGCAAGTACGTTTCATTTCAAGAAATTATAGAAGTATATTTCATGTCATGATCGTAAAGCAGTTCGTTTCATTTGAACATAATAAGCAAGTACGTTTTCATTTCAAGAAATTATAGAAGTATATTTCATGTAATGATCGTAAAGCAGTTCGTTTCATTTGAACATAATAAGCAAGTACGTTTTCATTTCAAGAAATTATAGAAGTATATTTCATGTAATGATCGTAAAGCAGTTCGTTTCATTTCAACATAATAAACCAGTACGTTCCATTTCAAGAAATATAGAAGTATATTTCATGTCATGATCGTAAGCAGTTCGTTTCGTTTTGAACATAATAAGCAAGTACGTTTCATTTCAAGAAATTATAGAAGTATATTTCATGTCATGATTATGTATGTATATATGTATATTTAATTTACATTTGCATTAAATTATGATTTATTAAATTAAGTACTATAATTATTTTGATTAATATTAATATTATATTACAAACCAATGTATATCCTGTGAATTTGTTCTTTAGAAAATATTATTAGTTATTTACACATTTTTTTTAATGAGTTATATTATTTTAACAATGGTACTAATAGAAATGGGCCAGACTCTTGGCAACATGTTGTAAAACATAAGCCAATAAAAATAAAATCGATCTATCTATCTATTTCATGTCATGATCGTAAAGCAGTTCGTTTCGTTTGAACATAATAAGCAAGTACGTTTCATTTCAACAAAATACAGAAGTACGTTTAATTTTAAGACGGTAAAGAAATTCGTTCCATTTCAAGGCAATAAAGATGTACGTTTCATGTCGAGGTGATAAAGAAGTACGTTTAATATCAACATAATAAAATAGTAAGTTTCAGTTCAAGGTAATGAAAATCTATGGTTCATTTCAAGATGATAAAGAAGTACGTTTCATTTCGAGGTGATAAAGAAATGCGTTTAATATCAACATAATAAACAAGTATGTTTCATTTTCAAGTTATTAAAATGTACTTTTCATTTAAAGATGATAAAGAAGTACGTCACATTTCAGCATAATAAATAAGTACGTTTCATTTCAAGAAATTACAGAAGCTTATTTCATTTCAATATCGTAAAGCAGTACGTTTCATTTCAACATAATAAACCAGTACGTTCCATTTCATAAAAATATAAATGTACGTTTTATTTCAACATAATACTGAAGTACGTATCATTTAAAGATAATAAATATGTACGTTTCATTTCTAGGTGATAAAGAAGTACGTATTATATGAACATAATAAACACCTATGTTTCAGTTCAAGGTAATGAAAATCTATGGTTCATTTCAAGATGATAAAGAAGTACGTTTCATTTCGAGGTGATAAAGAAATGCGCTTAATATCAACATAATTAACAAGTACGTTACATTTTCAAGTTAATAAAAATGTATGTTTCTTTAAAGATGCTAAAGAAATACGTTTCATTTCAAGAAAATATAGAAGTACGTTTATTTCAAGGTAATAAAATGTGCGTTACATTTCACGATGATAAAAATGTATGTTTCATTTCAAGATGCTAAAGAAATACGTTTCATTTTCAGATTAATAAATAAAGTACGTTTCATTTCAATAAAATATAGAAGTACGTTTATTTCAAGGTAATAAAAATGTGCGTTACATTTCACGATGATAAAAAATGTATGTTTCATTTAAAGATGATAAAGAAGTACGTTTCATTTCAAAATAAAAAAAAGTACGTTTCATTTCAACAAAATATAGAAGTACGTTTATTTCAAGGTAATAAAAATGTGCGTTACATTTCACGATGATAAAAATGTATGTTTCATTTAAAGATGATAAAGAAGTACGTTTCATTTCAAAATAAAAAACAAGTACGTTTCATTTCAATAAAATATAGAAGTACGTTTATTTCAAGGTAATAAAAATGTGCGTTACATTTCACGATGATAAAAATGTATGTTTCATTTAAAGATATAAAGAAGTACGTTTCATTTCAGCTTAATAAATAAGTACGTTTCATTTCAAGAAATTACAGAAGCATATTTCATTTCAAGATATGTTTCATTTAAAGATGATAAAGAATTACGTTTCATTTCAGCTTAAGAGAAAGACGTACATTTCATTTCAAGATGCTAAAGAAATACGTTTCATTTCAATAAAATATAGAAGTACGTTTTACTTAGTGATGGCTTATGACCACGCTTCATTTGAACACAATAAAGACGTACATTTCATTTCAAAATAAAAAAAAAAAGTACGTTTCATTTCAAGATGATAAAGAAATAGGTTTCATTTCAACATAATAAAGAAGTATGATTGATTTCAAGACAAGAAAAATGTAAAGTCCTTATCATGATGATAAAGAACTACATTTAGTTTCAAGGTGATAAACAAGTACATTTAATTTTAAAATAATAGATATGGACGTTTCATTTCAACAAAATATAGAAGCAATTTTTATTTATATATGCTTTATTACCAACGTTTGATTGGAACACAATAAAGACGTCCGTGATTATAAAATTTTAACATAATGAATAGGTACGTTTCATTTTAACAAAATATAGAAGTACGTTTTACTTAGTGATGGCTTATGACCACGCTTCATTTGAACACAATAAAGACGTACGTTTCATTTCAAGATAAAAAAAAAGTACTTTTCATTTCAAGATGCTAAAGAAATACATTTCATTTCAACATAATAAAGAAGTTTGCTTGATTTCAAGACAAGAAAAATGTAAGGTTCATATCATGATGATAAAGAACTACGTTTAATTACAAGGTGATAAACAAGTACATTTAATTTTAAAATAATAAATATGGACGTTTCATTTAAAAAAAAAATTAAAAGTACTTTTTATTTAGAGATGGTTATGACCATTTTTCATGTTGGAGGTCCATTTTTCGGAAATCTTGTTAGGAGTACATCAATTGCTGCGTTTCCTTTAGGAAATTTTCTAAAATTCAACACCGTCTGGGAGACCCTATCCACCTTTCCTCAACTGTTGTAGTAATGTACTTTTCTCGGTGCAGCCTGACAAGAAAAAACTTGACTTTCTTACTAAAATGTTATATATAAACGTACACGTTTTACAACTACAGAAGGGTTTTTCTATAGGATTTAGCTAATGTAAAAGGGGTTTCTTCAGGATTTCACCCTTTTTCAGCCAAAGGGGGGGGACTAAGAATTTTATTTAATGTGTTCATCGCTAAACACACTCTTATTGAGAATGTGGAAATTAAAAACACACTAGTTTTACATAGTTTTTTTAATACTAACGTCTTAACTAACAATGCTAACCTCAGCCCCAGATTTGGCATAAATAAGGAATAATGTGTTTAGAAAATATGACCTATTTATCTTCACTTTACCTCTAAACTACTTGTGCCAATCTGAAAATAGAAAGGTCCTATAGAAAGATGGAACCGTTAGTTTAGTTGCCTTTTTGTAGCAGAGTTTCTCCTGATGAGTAGTCATATGGACTTGAAACAAATAGAGAAATAAAAATGATTTTTAAAAGTCATTTGAAGTTTTTCATTCATTTGTTGACCTTCTGCATAGATAATTATTGAATAATTGATCGATCGACCAAAATTGCTAATTTATAGGCTTTAGTGGTCATAATAATTCCAAACTATTTAATCCACTGGATAGTAAGTAACACATCACAGAAAAAACGACATCAACTTAGGTCTTACTACTTCATAGCCGTCATTAGTAAATTTGCAGCATACTGTTTATAGTAAGTACTATTTTCGTGTTTAAGAGTATAAAATAGGATTAATGTGCATGGTCCCATAATTAGCAACAAAAAATTAGTACTACTGACATAACAGCGCTAACCTCAAAAAGATAGTACAAACAAAGATCGTGAAAGACTTACAAGAACACTGGCTGCGTACTGAAAACAAACTATTGGAAATAATACGCCATGTCACAGGATGGCCAAAGAGACAATATGTAGATTCAAGAAGAGACCAAGTTGGCCCACAAGACTAAATACCTGACACAAGAAAGACAAGCCTACCTGTACTCATTGCAACACTGGACTAACCGTAAAACACCGACTAACAGAGTGCAGACTACGAACTTAGTTAAACATTCGACAATACGTTAACGAACTACTGACTAGTCCCAGTTAACCTTAGTTGCAAAAAGTGGACGTTAATATTTATTTATTTTCTGGAGCTCCGCAAATATGGCGACTTGCTCTTCTTAAAACGTGGGGGGAAAACGAAACAAAAACAAGTAAACAAAATAACAAAACATGGAACACGAAATAACAACAGAACATAGAATAATAACAAATAATGACAGACATGGAACACAAAATATATAAAGAACAAAACTAAAGGAATAGAAAACAAAAGAAACAAGAAACACGAACATAACATAGAACTAAAAACAGGTGGGAAATAAATAGGTAAAAAAGTAAACTTTACTTACTAAAAGTAAAGGTGACTTTGAAACAGAAACTATTCATGAAAAAAAAGCATCATTCAAATTTAAATATGTCTCTCTCTCTCTCACACACACACACACACACACACATTAAACAAATGTAAAATATGTAATTAAATATTCTCAAACTGCCCTATTGTTTTTAAATATGTCAGAATCGTGGCAATATGTGGGCTACCCTCAGTCTGTAGTTCGTTCAAGTCATGTGGAATGTTTTAAGTAAGCTCGTAATCTGCATTCTGTTAGTAAGTGTTTTATAGTTAGTCCCAGTGTTGCAATGAGTACAAGTAGACTTGCCTTGTCTGTTCATTATGTAAGAATGTGTCAGGTATGTATGTCCAATACGTAGTCTGGTGAGGACGACTTGGTCTCTTCTTGAATCTACGTATTGTCTCTTTGACGATCCTATAACATTGCGTTTTATTTCTAATAGTTTTTTGTCAGTACGTGGACCAATAAAATTGTCAGGACGTTAATAAATAATAATAATAATAATAATACTGACTGAGGGGAGCCCACATATCGATCGCCACTATTCTGACATATTTAAAAACAATTGGGCAGTTTGATAATATTTAATTACACATTTTTAAAATTTGTAATGTGTGTGCGTACGTGCTGTGTGTTTTCTGTGTGTGTGACGTTTAAATTTGAATAATATATGTATGTTTTTATGAATGATTGTTGTTTCTAAGTTACCAAATTTTCTTTCACTTATTTTTTTTTTCTAAGTTCTGTTGGTTTTTCTTGTTTCTTTTAGTGTTTTGTGTTCCATTTTTAGTTTTATTCTTTATATTATTTTGTTTGTTTCCATTTTTTGTTATTTTGTTTTTGCTTTTTTTTCTCCCATATTTAAGAAGAGTCCAGTCTCCAAAGTTGCGGAGCTCTACATAGTAAATTAAAATAATGTTCATGGATACATATTGTAATAGAGTTACACAAAAGGTATTCTCATATTCCTTAGAAGTATAGCACATTTCTGACCAATAACGATCATGCAATATGGAGAGAGAAGATATATATCCTGATCACTTACTTCTTATTTTAGAAGAACTTTATAATTTAGGTGTGACTGGTCTTATAACACTGTATTCTTTCAGAGATCTAATGAGAAACGCACTAGTTTTTTTAGAGTATATTCCAAAACGTTTCAACAGAACATCTTCTTTTTAGGATTACAATTTCCACTCTATTGCCCCTTGGCCCCTTGGTTAGTCGATATTTGTGGAAACAGGGAGACAAAGTGAATCGCTGCAGAGTTGGCCCTAAGAGAGTTGTAGAAGCGGATTAAGAAGGAGCTCCCTCGACCCAATTAAATCTACCCCTGACCAACTACAGATATTAGACTTGCTATTACTATGGCCGTGCTTTTATATTGAATTAGGATTACTTTGTCTTTTGGGGTTGTTTGTTCTGATATTAAACAGATTTTAGTTAAATCTTAAAAGAGATTGCGCGAAGCGATTCTATGACGCTACAGTGATTCCTTTCTGAATCCACACTGTTCCATGGTTCAGGATCAAATCCAACAGAACTACATAAATTTGTAAACGTTCTCAAAGAGAAAATAGGAGATACTTTAAACTCGTAAACATTCTCAAAGAGAAAGTAGGTGAAACGTTAAATGATGTTGGGTATATAACACAAAAACAAAATAACAAGTTCTATGTATTCTCTGTAAAATTAATTTTAGGATATTAGCATCTTAGAGCTTCTATATTTGAGAACTTTTGAAAAGAATTTATGTAACATTATTGCTGTTATTAAAATGTAAGAAATGTAAGTATTTCTATTAAATAATTAAATGTTATTTAATTTTTTGTGTTCTATAGTCAATTATTCCATTAATACCCTCAGTTGTATAATTAATTTATAAACATTATTCACAATTGAGAAATAATTCTTACATTTGAAAATAAGTTCACACAAAATATATTAGTCACCTTCTTGTATTAGGCAGCAATTCGATTATATTTTTAAGGCCTTTTTTATTTCTTAGAAAGTTATGTTATTTGTTAATCATTAATGCTCCTAAGGATAATTGGCAATCGAAATGTGAATGAGAGAACCAGTGCTACATTACTAGACTGGCTAATTTTTTTTTTTAAATCAGCCCTGCTGTATTTGAGTCTGAAGTTGCCAAAGGAGATATCCTAGAAAACCTATTAATTGATAAAAGTTGGACATAAAAATTAGCTCCTGCTCCTTTCACGCCCCTTTTGTAGTTTAGGCTTTTTCATGATTTTGGCATACAAAACGTTCATTCCTCAGTAAATAATTAAATGTCAACAGAACGTTTAATATCAAATTATTCCACTTTCGAAAGGTAATAAGTATTTATATGGAACGGATGACATTTCTTCTGTATTCGTAAGTTTTTGAAATTAGCTCAGTGTTACCATTTACAAATCAAATAAATGATTTCATATTTTAGTCAATTTTCTATGCCGATGAACCATCGTAAATAAGATCCGTTTTTTATTAATCCATTCTCGAATGCTGGAACAATCACCTTGTGTTGGAAGTTTCGAGTTTTTTTCCGAAATTTCTCTGATTAATTCATATTGACTAGATAATAAGCATATCGCCAGTCTTGGTAATAATCAAACACTAATATTTTCAAAGTTTCATCCATTCTTTGAACCGTTAAAAATTTCTCCTTTCAACAAAGCTATATTTATTAGAAATTTAAAATAATATGTAATTGTGTTGAAAGATATCAAGTATAACTTTTTTTTTAATTAAACCCATATACCAAATTATTTCTACAACGTCTAATTGCTCGATATGTACACAGAGTTTTCTTATGTGAGAAGTTTTACTTATGCTAAACACTAGGTTGATGTTAGCCATTGGTTTTGTTTTCTCGGCAATCATTATTTTAGTTTTCTGATATATTTATTATTTCAAAAAAGTCTTGTTAAACACTTAACGTGATGAGTTCAGGTTTAACCATGTTCTGGCAGTGATTTATTAAATATATTTTACATTCACTCAGAAAAAATATAAAAGTGAAGTAGTCTGTGGTCAAGTAATTATTTGCGAAATAATATTTGTAATTGTATTGTATTTGTAAATTATCAATATTGGTAGTAATGAATTTCTTTATAAACGCTGTGAGCAGGACGATTGATTTTCTTTAAATATTGACGTTTATTGTAATACACAAACAACTTTGGAAATAGTAAAAGAACAAAAACACACGTCACGTTGGGTTTGTGTATAACTAGCAGTTTTCCCACGAACTGGATAGAAACATAGATACGTCCCAAAATTTATGGTGTTTTAGAATCATGAGAAACATCATCTTCACTTTCTATTATCTATGCCCTATAGCAAACAAGAGTTGAAGATTAAGATGGACATGAAATGTTTGGTGGCATAATAGGATAACGTGAAAACGTTTTGCGATTTACTAAATGCCAAAGAAACAAGAATAGAAATGACTACATTAATATTTCAAGGAGGTTCTATTCACGAAGCCACAGTTGTGTAGTCCAACCTTTTTACTCTTCTTTCTCAGAACACAGATTTATCTAGTATCCAGCAATACCTGATTTTTTCCTTATCAGTAGAGAACTATAGTGGCTATTCCGTTTTTTTTTTGTTGATAGAATGGAAGAGCAAATTTTATTTTCTTCAGTATAAGAAAGGAATAAAAATATTACGTCTGAAGACTACATTTCTGGTATAATATATTTATGTAGTATTTTTGAGTTTTATTTATTGATAACCCGATTCAACACATTAGTGGCATGTTTAGACGTATATTATTATACGTTATATTTTTTAAAAAGTAAAGACAAAAAAATGTGTAGTATATATAGGCCTGGGAATGCCACTAATTTAGAGAAACCTGTCCTGGCTAAATAAAAAAAAATATTATGTAAGAAGACGTCATGTTTGTTATTCTTAATCCGATAACTCAGAATTATACTTCAGGTTCTTAGCTAATAGCTCCTTCATTCTTACTCAAAGCTTACTCTCATGAGAAACAAAGAAATAAGTAGGGCTTAGGAAGTAAACAGAAAAGGAGTTAGTGGGAAGAGCTTCCGAGAAAATAACGCAGGGAGATACAGAAAATAAGACACTTCAACTTACGTTTACAAAGTTTGTTTTGAAGGAAGGCTTTAATAACAGAATAAACAACAATTCAAAATGGCAACTATAAGAAATACCAATATTAACTTTAAACAATTTAACCTTCCATAGGCCGTTCACATCGAATTGATACTACTTGTTTTTAATAGTTGACAAATACTTCCTCTATTTGTTTTGAATCGGCCACACATACCTTACACTTAATGACAACGACAGACAACCCAATATGCAAATTCTACAACAAGCACCTAACGATAAAGCACGTACTGACCGACTGCATTCAACAAAAAAACCTTGACATACCCTACAGACTATATGTCAGAACTACTAACTGACAGCAGCCAATATATTCCACAAATACTAGCATATCTAAAACATTTACAAATGCATATAGAACAAAATACAATAGGTCTACAGCATAATACAAGAAATTAAAAGGGATAACTTTATTATTGTCATTTAGACAAAATACGGATATGAGAAACACTCAGATATTTAAAGAATATTTCCCATACTATATAAATAAAGTACAACCAAGGTGTATATGATGGTATATATATATTATTCTAACTACCCCCTAATCAGACATCTTGCCAATCAACATCGATGTGGGGCATAAACCAAATAAATAATATTTGTTTTCCACAATATCTCAGAAGTCTGAGTCAGTCGTCCATCTTTTTTCATATAACTCACTGTCAGACTAAAAATTTGTAGATGTAGTCCATAAATATCTGATTGACATCGAAATTGCTCACCATATCAATTTGATTATTACGCCAGCATGTGCAACAATTTCTTATAAATATATTTATTACTTTTTTTTATCAGCGGAAGGATAGTAAAGTCAAAACACCTTCACTCTTAATATTTCATTTATTAACTGCATTAGGGGCGAACCGTCCCATCTTCAGTTTCCTAGAGTTGGTCCCTATTGACCCGACATCTCCGGCGCCTGGATCTTCAATCTCGCCTGATATGTCGGCTCAATAGGGACCAGCTCTAGAGCACTGAAGATGGGGCGGTCCACCCGGAAATTACTCTGCATTTAATAAATGAAGTATTAAGAATTGGTCTGTTTTGATCCGTTATTGACGGACCTCCACCAGCCGGACCAATTCCCGAGTACCATTTTTATATTATGTTATCAAAGTTTTCTTTAAAGTTAGTTTTTGTTTCTAGTTGCAAGAGAACTGTTTAAATCTCTTTAGTTGCATTAAATCATAAAGGTTTATGTAATAAAGTCCGTCTCTCTACTCTACGTTCAGAGCATTCATAAGCAATCGCATGGCAGAAATATTGTATACGCTCCAGGAATAAAGTTCAACTTTCATATATTCTAAAATTAAAGTCAAACTATTTTAACTCTGTTTTTTTTGTGTATATTCTTTCCATGTTCTGTCATTATATATACTTGACAAGTACCAGAGGACCACAGCAGTTTTTCGAAATTAATTATTATATTTATCGTTCAAGAATTTCGGAGCTTGGAGATTCTTCCATTGATTTCTAACAGGCAAATGGTGTTCACACTCCACTAGTATTTAATGGGCTTTTTAGACAAATCCCTGGAAATTGAAAATGCTGTCGACAAAGAGAAGTGATTGTAGACGGAAGACTATTGTTGGATGGTAGGCATTACCTGAAGGATGGGAGGGAACAGGCAGCCTTTGCAGATAAATGGCTCCTAACAAAGTAATTGCTCTCTCTTTGATTTACAGTACCGCGCTGCACTCTCGGCTCTGCTGCTCTCTCTCTCTCTCTCTCTTTCTCTCTCTCTCTCTCTCTCTCTCTCTCTCTCTCTCTCTCTCTCTCTCTCGCAATATATCCGCATTATTATTGATTATTGTTATATATTTACGTATTCAATTAATAGGAATATATTTCTTGTATAATATTAAATATGTCCTTATACCTATTATATTTTTGACATAAAGCATTCGAATTTTCGAAATAAAGTTACCCCTGCGAGATTCGATCTCGAGATCTTGAGATTACAAATAGAAGTTGGTACCACTGAGCCACCGATTCCTTGGGTTTATTGGTGAGGAACACCCATGGAACAAGTTTTATTCTGCTGGTGAATAGCGGTGTGACAGTTGACATATTAACCCATTCACTTGCTTTTTACCTTTTATTTCCTTTTATTTATCATTCTAAGAATTAGAGTTAGTTAAATCGTTCAATTGATGCAAAAGTTAGTTGATCAAGGAAAAACGTTTTAAATACGATTCCTAAAATTTAAAATGATGTATTCTGGAATTTTATATATTGGTTTTTAAATTGTTCATATTGTGATTGGGATCCAAAATTTAGTTCTTCATGGAACTCTAGTTCTGGGCATTGAAGGATAGATCAGAAAATCATAAAATCAATTTAATGGGGACTAAACACATATATTTATGTCTAGAGCTAGAAAAGTTTAAATATCTTCATGAATTGTAAAATAAAATAAATAAAATTAACGGGTAAAGCTAAATAAACCCGTTTAAAAATATTATCAATATTATATCTGCATTATTATAGATAATTGTTGTATACTTATGTATTCAATTAATAGTTTCTTGTATAATATTAAATATTTCTTTATACCTAATATATTTTTGACAGAAAGCATTCAAATTTTATTTAAATATATGGTACACTCTAAGAATTAAATGGCAATAATTACTTTTTATTTATTTATTAATATTAAATAAACGCCCTAGAAATAAAAAGTAAAAAAATATCCAAAAAGAAAGTCGCTCCCGAAGAGATTCGATCTCGAGATCTTGTAGTTAAAACCACCAGTTCCTTTTGAAATATTCATCTTAACAACGCCTCAAGACTTGCAGGCAATCTCTCTGTTTTTAGAAGAACGCGTGAGAAGTATATTCTCTCGATTTAACAGAATTGGTTTTTCAATACGTACTAAACAATAAAAAGGTTTCGTTCAAATCGGTGGGGCAAGGCTTTGCACCCCCTTGTTAGTACTTCAGTATGTGTAGGGCATCCCTCTTCCTTCAGCACATTTTAGACTCTTGGGAAAAAGGTACAGCTCCATGCATAGACACCGGGGGCAACTATGAACGTTCATGAGGCATAAGGTCACAATTTGCCAAAATAATGTGACTTGTGCTATCAGGTTCCACCAAGCTGCTGAGGAGCCTTTTTTTATTTTATATATTTGTGTTAACTAATTTTTTCGGTTTTCGTTTTAGAACTTATTCATTTTTTAAGTTTTTTATGTTTAAATAATTTATAAAATATCGCATATTGATATTTAATTATTTTTCTTAGTCAAGTTGTTTTGCGTTCTTCCCTTCTGTAGTCGAAGTTTTGAGTTTTTAATACCGGCTTTAAGTTGCTGCTAAGATGTATAGATATTAAGTTGAATTTTTTTTTTACTCTTTTTAACTTGTTGTTTTAACTTAAGACATTTATGAAAATCACTTCAACATCGGGTAGGGAACTGTTTTAGATATGTAGCGCAAAGAATTAACGACCATCTATTAAAAAAAAAGAAATTATTAACAACAAATAAAAAGTATAAATCCTGAAAAAAACCAAGGTTGAAGAAGAGAAAATATCTACGTTAACAAATAGAAAAAATAAAATTAAAGAACAAATAAGAAAAAGAAAGATATAATAATAAAAGAAAAATGTAATATATGGAGTAAATGGATATATCCGGTAAAGCTCGTGGGGTGTCATAATTGGTGATGATCTGTGACGCCATAAGGCGTGATGAACAGCATCATTTTTAGACTTCTTTGGGCAATGATGTCCTCGTATTTTTTGTCCTAATTTCAACAAGTATGAAAATCTGTCTACTTTTTCTACAGAAGGATTGCGACAAGCGAAGAGGCTAAAACTGTTGGATTACTTTAACCACAGTTAATAATAATAATTAACATCTTTTTATAAAAATAAAATAAAACTATTGATTTTATTGTTAAATTCAATAATATAATTTAATTATTCCAATTAGACTAAAAGTTATGAAAATCATCAAAATGGTTATGATTTTCTAACTTAGTTTTCCATTAACCAAAATTAATGCAGATAGTAACATTTGTTTAGATTAAATTATAAAAAGTAATGATTTACCTTTATTTTTCCTGATGATATTTACTCCTCGATTACCGGGGCCGCTCGTTTATCTGTAAAAATAAGTATTATTTTAATTAAGTTAATGCGTGATCGTATAAATAATTAACCTAAAAAGAAAAACATAGAATCATTAGGAACTCATGAAAGAAGAGAAACAAGTAATATACAAGTAATTCACCCGTTTACTAAAGCAAGTAATTTTCCACACCTACAAGCTAACCAATTACTAACATTTAAAATAATTTTCAATAATATTAATGGATCTCCTATCATATTTAATGACAAATATGCAGTACCTCAAAGAGAATTCCTACCATTGGTAAACATTTTGGATTACAACAGTGAAAATGTAGTTAATGATGTTTTCTGTTACTAATCAAAGGTTTGTGAAAGTTAACAGTATTAAAGAAAGAATAATATTATTTTTATGGGGGTGCTTAAACAGCAATAATCGGCACATTATTTATTATAGACAATAATGCTTATTATTAGTATTCGGCTTGTTATAAATCTCAGAGAAGAATTATATTAATGTGATACATCAGAAAACTGATCTTTATTTAGACATTAAAATATATATATATATACATGTATATATATAATCTACATTTACATTAAATTATGATGTATCCGATTAACTATTATAATAATTTATATTATTATTTATATTATATTGCATACGAATGTATATGCTGATAATTTGTACTTTAGAAAATATTATTATTTATTTAGACATATTTTAATACGTTATATTATATTAACAATCATACTAACAGTAATTGCCCAGACTCTTGGCAATATGTTTGTAAACATAAGCCAACAAAATACATATCTATCTAGTAATATTAATCTCCCGCAATTTACAAGTAATCAGTTATATCTATAAACAAAAGGGTTTAATTATTCTGTTAAATTAATTATAAACTATATTACCCACTCTGCAGGGATATATTTATAGTTTTCGGTTTCCATTTTTTGAAATTAATATCTGAATATGTCACTGATCTGGTTAAATCGCTTTTTAAAAATAAAGGCGATCTTTTCAACACCTTTCTTATCCTGACATTAGAACATGACAACCTAAGAAATATATATATATATATATATATATATATATATATATATATATATATACATGTATATAATGCAGTCTATATTTTTTAACTATATATATATATATATATATATATATATATATATATACCTGTATCTACTGCATTCTTTATTTTTTACCTATATATATGGCTACATTAATTTTAATGACCAAAACTATTCTTCAAGAATCAAAGACTAATGTTAATTTATGGAATTAGAATAGAAAGCTAACTTTATTTATGGGTGATTTTGTATTGGAAAGAATGACGGTGTGTGTGTGTGTGTGTGTGTGTGTGTGTGTGTGTGTGTGTGTGTGTGTGTGTGAGAGAGTGAGTGAGAGAGAGAGAGAGAGAGAGAGAGAGAGAGAGAGAGAGAGAGAGAGAGAGAGAGAGAGAGAGAGAGAGAGAGAGAGAGAGAGAGAGAGAGAGATTGTATGAGCAAGATTGTAAAATAAATTTTTAAACATGTTCCTTGGACTTCTTCATTTCAGAATCTAATTGATAAATTTAGAGTTTTACTTAGTTTTAATTTAGAGCTTCTTAAATTTTATTTTGTTTTCGATTACTTAATAGACATTTTTCTTTATTTTAACATTTTAAATTTATGTTTGAAAGATTGATGATACTGAGCGACATCGCCACATTTTGGAGCTCATCAAGCAAATAAATTATCAATTCGAAAAACGGAAATGCATCCATATATGTAAAATATTCAACTGATTAAAAAAAAAGGTCTAGCACTTTTTATCAATTCTTTTTTTGTAACTTAAATGCTAACAGTATTTTTTGTATTAACAGAGTTTATTTTTAAATATTAGAAGAGTTCTTCTTGTATTTTACTGGTTACAGATCTAAGAAGCCCTATCCTTAATAATCAGTTTCACAATAAATCGATATACTGTGACAAGAAATTCCACTTTAGATTACATCATGCTATACAGAAACATGTATGTGAGAACTAAATGATAATTGACTTCGTACAGGTGTCATACCATTTTGACTTATAACAGCGTTGCGTTTGTAAAAGACGCTCATTTTCATTCGTTAAAAATAATTCAATGCAAACTTCAATCTAAGAAAAAGCAAAACTATTTTCACTAGAATAACCAATAAAATAAATCAGTTGTCATTACTAGGCTGGAGTTTAAGAAAACTGCCTAAATGCTTATGATTTTTTTAACTTAAATAATATTAATTCAACAAGCTTAAAGTAGTATTTGTCAACGTTAAATTACTTCCAATTATGATTAACTATATTATTTTTGACGATATTTTATCCTCGGGCTTAAAGTAAACATTAACATGAGTCAATTATTATAGTGCGGATGAAAAACCGACTGAACACATTAGTCCCCAGTTCAATTACGGTTATATATATTTTTTGTAGAGAATAACTTTTTTTTTCTTATTTGACAAAACTAAAGAAATACATATGCAAATCTTGGGAGGAGAGCCGTCGGGCCGGCCTGCAGAAGATAAATGAAGTAGGGGGCGAAGGTGGGGACAAAAAGAAAAAAAAAAGACCCGGGTTGGAGGGGGATGGCGCACGTTGGGAAAAATATTTGTTCCGTATGGAGAGTAAATTATTTGCGGCCATCCTGGAGACTGGTTCTAGGCCACCATCATTAATCCAGCCCAAACCCACCCCCTTGATAAATATGTAAGGTCACACTCACTCCACACAAATACAGATCCCACTCAATTACTGTGCCTTTTGAATCACTTTATCTCTATTAATAGAATTCAAACGACGCCTATCTATTTACACGTATTTCACAAAATGTACTTCATAGTTTATTGGCAAGTGTCACCAGTTACGTCCAAGGAACATCCGCTCTGCTGACATCACAAACATCAGGATTTATTTTCTATATAATATCTTCCTATTTTCCTATCCTTGTCATTTTCCCAGTAGCTGCAGCCTGTTACTCAGCTCAATTTTAAGTTTTTAATTGTTATTATCAATAAAAGTGCCTTTTAAAAAGGTTTTCACGATTATTTTATACTAAACTGGCGCCCGAACAGGGGCTTAGTTAACTATGAAGTAAGCTTGAAAGCCATTTTAAAAAGCATTTTCTTGATAATAACAATTACAAACTTTAAATGAGCTGAATAACAGGCTACAGCTAATGGGGAAATGACAAGAGGAGGAAAAAAGGAAGGTACTATAGAGAAAATAAATGATGATGTCTGTGATGTAATAAGAGTGGATGTTCACTAGACGTAAGTATCGATAACATCTGATTTCTTTCATGTGAAAACCAAAAGAAAAAAAACCGAAATTAAACATCTAATTTATATTCTCTACAACATTTATTTTATTTTTATCAATAATCTATTTTAAATTATAGTGCGAATTAATCGAGTTCAAGGTGGACTTGAAAATAATCCATCTATAATCAGCTGGCTTAACCTGCTCCGGGGATCTCAAACCATCTTCAATGGCGTCAAGGGATTATCTCAACGAATGTAAGAGAGAACGAGCTTTCAGAACTGTGCGTTATTAATGCAGCAATGAGTTATAATGTTTTTTTTTCTTAAATTACTGTTATTATTTTTTTTAAAGAAATGGTCCCACAAGAGTAGGTAGTTATGCCATGAAACATGTAGGCCTATGTGATTTAAGTTCGCGTCCGAAGAAATAAATTGTTATTGGAACCCTTGCTATTAATCTATGAATAAACTATCAGAGTATTGGGTCCAGAACAAGAAGAGAATTTGTCAATGAAAACAGCATATAATTTTAAGGGTTGAACATATTACCTCAATCAGAAAAAATAAAATTTTTCAGATTCCTGTATAGTATATCTCAACTAAGATGACTGGGAAAAAATGGCCAAACTAACCGATTATTCCTTTGAAGGATTGGTATCTTTATTTCTACTTTCTTCTGGGGTGTATTACTTTTGCTATCAGCAATTCAGAGACAACTTATGCTGTTATTTCTTTGGTTGAAAAAAATCTTTTTCGATAAATAATATGTAAATGATTATCAAAATGATTATTTATAAATAACTCATGTAATGTTAACTGTTTTTGGAAATTATTTTTTCATCCCCTTTCCACAACCCACTAGATCTACCGCTTCGATTTCTTCATTCGAAGAACTTTGTAAAATATTTGCTGGCCACTGGAATTAAATTATTTGCGGCTATCCAGAGGATGGCTTCCTACATCAATAATTCCCAAACCACAGCCCCCAAAACCATCGGCCCCCTACCCATTTTACTAGCGGCTATGTTAGCACACGGCCATGTCCAGTTTTGGCAGATTTGCCCTAGGGGAAGTCTCGTGACTTCTTTTGAGGTAGTACTCATGACGCGATTTTGGAAAATTGTCTTCATATGCCCATCGATCCTACCCAGGAGATGACGAAACTCCTTTATGAAGTCCGTTCAAAATTGTGTGTGTTTTATATATATATATATATATATATATATATATATGTCTGTTAACGCTGTAGCGGTCGCAATTATTGTTTGATCGTTAACAAACTCAATATTTAGTCGTTTTATATGAAAAGAAAGATCCAGTTCATTAAAGGCTGAGTTCGGACTAGTGGAGAGGAAGGGTTTCAGGGGGATTTTCGAAAATTCTAAAAACCTCCGGATCGAAAATTTGTATAAAACAAATATTATTACAAATTAAATTTACTATAAAAATTGTTATATACATTTATTCTATATCTTTAATATTAATCTAGATATTTGCATTTTTCAGTTTTCAGCCATCAGCAAACCCCCACTTCTACGCATGTTACAAAAAGAATACTCTTTTATATAATAAACCACATTATTGGAAGCTTAAATACCAAATACTGTCTTGGACTACAAAAATTTGATTGAGGTGAACATTATTCTGATTCATTATTAAATCGCAGTACTACATAAAGCATATAATTTTCGATAAAATTAATATGGTACATTCTGATATATTTCAGTAATTGTTTTTCATTCTGGTATGAGGTTGACAGGCTTGTTTATTTACATTTCAGACGCTTCCCGTCGTGAGATTTTTTATTATGTCTTGTATTTATTCTCTTAATATTCTTGGTGGTGTTTTGATTACAGTATGTAGATTTATCTACTGTTAAACTTCAGGAGGAAAATATGCTTAGTTTACGCAGCCTTTCATAATTTTTCGCTTAAAGAACAACTTTGGGAGACTCCATAGACTCAAGGTGCTCAAAGTTGGAAGGCAGTTAATTGGTCCTGACTCCATCCGGATCCGTAGTATTATTAAATGGTTGGAATTCGAGAAGCTCGAAGGTGTTGGGTTAGTAAAAGGGGCTCGACCATTAATTTGTCGAGAGTTCTCTCTCTCACTCTCTCCCCTATTCAAGGCTGTTTAATTCTTATAATAGGCTATTTGTGACCTAGTTGTTAGTACTCGACCATTACCTGAACCCATTGTAGCGGCATTGTAGTTGTAGCATGATTGTAATTACTATGGTGGGATTGTCAGGGCACCCATTGGCAGTGTAGCCCACAGCCGTCTAACACTCGCAGTTCTATGAATAATTTTAATGAGTCCCCGCTTTGAGTGTGCACCTACCAACAATAGAGCCCTCTATTGGCTATTTGCCTCTGCAATTTTGTTAACAATGATCTCATTAGCAGAACCATTAATTAGGGATTTCTTTTTCGAGATGGATTAATTTAAGCTAAAAGCAGGTTTTACGGATTATTCGTGATACGCCTTTAGAAATGTTTTCAGTCATTTCGTTAAGAGATTTCTCCTATGGGAAATATGCTAGGGAGGTTGTACTCCTGACACGATTTTGGAAAAATTTCTTCAAATCTACTTCGATCTCTATTAACCCGTTGGTGGGATCGTTGATTCTCTTTACTATGTGGAGGATCGTCCGCCTCAGAGACGGGCATATAAATAGCCCATGTGGAGGATCGTCCGTCTCTGAGGCGGGCATGTAAATAGACCACGTGGAGGATCCTCCGCCTCACAGGCGAGAAATGCTAATTCTTATCCTAATGTTGTTTTTTTTTCTTCAATTTTACCATTGAAATAATAGGAAATGGGATTTAAAATAAAAGATAAATTAGAAAGCATAAATTATTTTAAAATGTTTAACAACATTTTCTCTCCGTCTAAATGTTTAACAGACTCTCCGTCTATTAGACGGAAAAAACTTTGCGTTTCCTGGGATTCTCTGTCTGACTGACGGATAACTTATTCATACTTTAAGGGATCCTCACCCTGACAGATGGGGTACATATTGAAAAAATATCACTTACCTTGATTTGAAGCGAAATCCCAGACGAATGATACTTCTCCATTGAGTGGCAGGAAGTAACGCACACGTGGTCGGAAAACATGGTGGAATAAATAGAGTGACATCTAGGGAAAAATGGTAAACCATACCCGTCTGAGAGGCGGTTGATCCCACCAACGGGTTAATCGTTACCAAATTCGGTACATAACCGTCTCATACAAAACTTAAATAATAAATCCCTTGATGGTGGACTTCCACCAGCCAGCCCACATGCCGAGTCCCTGGTTTAAAATAAGACTATTTGAAAAATTAGCTTATTTTTTATGTGAATTGAGTCCGAATAAGGTTTTACTGAAGGATGACAACGTACAGATAGATATCTCTGTTAATATTTCAGTTAGAGAAACAATTTATAGAATACCAATTATGGGAAATTAAATTTTAATACAATTTGATGTGTCATTTTTTTTTCCAACTAATAATAACCGAGATATTTCGTTTTTTGATCCCGCCCCTATTCCTGGTCAGATTCATTCACTAACGAACTACATTTCTCTATTCAATTCAAACTCTTAAATATCGAGTTTTGTCACTATCAAACCAAAATTATTACGGCTAGATCGGTAATAAATAAATGAATAAATATATACATGTACACACACACACATATATATATATATATATATATATAATATATATATATATATATATATACTATTGATAGTCATTTGAAGAAGTTACCCTTAAGCACAGTACAATACTTCAATAACGGTCAATGTAGATCAGGTTATTAATACGAAAAATTTGAATAAATAAAAAAAAACTCGAAAAGACTGGAAAAAAAATTAAAATTTTTTTGAAAATGATATGCACTATAATTGCCGTTTCATACATTTCACTGATAAACATTATTTGTCTAGTATTGTTTAAGTGGGGTAGTGGTAATTTTTATATTTTAGTGAGCTTTCTTGTACCCTTTTTGCTCATGACATAATCGTGACGAGATCAGTATTATCAAATACTACTAAGAAAGATTTACTACAAAGTTAAGAACTTACATTTAGCAGTTAGAAAACCTTTAAGTTTCATGAAAACCGAATACCATACTGTAATAAATAAAACATTAAATAAATAAATCGACTTTTATAAATCGGAGCACATTCTTAAACACAACATTAATGTTTTAGAATGTGTTCGATCTCTTTTTTTCTCCCTTCTATGCTTATATTTTTATTTATATTGTTGCGAAAATTAAATAGATGAAAAATTAAACAGAGAGTCAAGTACGAAGGAGATGAAAGGATCCGACTGAGGAAGGACTATCGGCGCCCGACGTGTCTAGTGGAGCCGGGATTGTTCCAGATTTAGAGTCCAGTACCGTCGGGACAGATTCCTTTGATGTTGCCAATCCTCTGTATAAGCGTGTACAACTCGCCCGACAGTTTAGTTGGTTCTCAGCTGACTTCAAGTGATCCTCAGTGCAACAGTGCGACTAAGTGCAGTGCGATAAAGGGTTTAATGTGAAGAAGTATATTGCCGTGTTTAAGACGGGAACTTCGCGAAGAAAAGGGCAGTGCAGTGCCGTAATTTTGTGAACTTCAGTGATTGTGACTGAATTTTTGGGCTGTGTTGAATTATTGGACAAGAAAAGTGAATCAATCAGTGCATACTGTGAGTAGTAGTTAAGAATAATTAACCAAGTATGTAGTGTGTTGTTAAATAAATTATGCAGAGATAAACTCTGAACTCTAAGCTTGTGTGTGTTTAATTTTGCAATCCAAAAAAACTCTTATAGACATCGTTTATTACTGATTTTGTAATAAATGTGACAATATTACTATCATTACCCTGATGTTTTCATACACAATGTATTCCCCTGCATATACTCTGGTATGCCAAGGAACTCTTTCAGAAATCACCGTATTGTATAGGTCGTTCCTTTTCTATTTTCTACTGTTTGCTTTTTTGAGCACACCTGATTAATGAGTAAATCGCCCGAGTTGTTGAGCTCATTTAAATAAATAATGTTTATTTCGTTTTGGCGATGAGACTTTTAGCACATTTCTCTTCCGAATAGCTTACTAATTCCATTTGTCATAAAGTATTACATTTAGAGACATTTAATTATAAAATATTCGTAATAAGAGTATAGATAAGGTTTATGTGTTGCGACAGTATAACTGTTACGTCCTAAGCGTTTCAGCATCCCGTACGAGGGTTCCAGGAGAAGTCTCTCAAATTTGAAATTTATACCGCACTTCATATATTAGGCTTAACTTTTGCGGTTGTGTGCCGGAGCGGGAGGCTTGTGAAACTGGGCTTGTGAAAGCAGGCTTGTAAAAGCGGGGCTTAGAGCCTATAAGGGGACATAATTTTAATGGTTTGCCTAGTGGATATTAGGGCAGTTAGTATTCTATCCAGAAGCCACGGCTAATGCCTTCTTTCTAGGGTTCTGGCCAACTTACACATCCTATCTCCAACTAACTACCAATTCCTCGCCTTTCCCTCTTCCCATTCTTCGCTAACTTTCTCCAGGGCCTTTCTCTATCCCCGACACGTTCTCTCCTCCCCTCTCACTTCCGACCAACACAACCTTTTAGTCATGCCTCTTCCTTTTTCCCCTGTCATAAGTTTCTCTAATTTGTCCCTCCAGTTTAAAAGACACTTTTGTTACTCAGAAAGTCAATCGCCAATGATCTCTCGCAGAGAGTAACCCAAAAAAAAAAAGTCCTTCACCCAGGGGCTGCGTAAACTAAGCAGATTTCCCATGCGAAGTTTTACAATAGAGAAATCTGCATACTGGTAACACAACACCAGCGTGAATAAATACAAACGGAGATGAGAAATCTTTCAGATAATTAAAATAAATTCCCAACTGAAACAGCTTCTGAATTGTAAGAATAATTTATATTTTAATAACTCAAATTTTAGTAGTCCAAGAACTAAAGAAGGTGGGGGCGGATGAACAAAACGTATTTGCATAAATCTCACAAAGTAAGGAAGCTAAGGTAAGGTTAGAAACGACAGGTTAGTAGAAGCTTCCGCCTGAGCCGAGAAATGACGAAGATGTCCGACGTAATCCGAACTATGACCACAGACTTCATAAAAATGCAAATATCTCGGTTCATTTTAAAGATACAGAATGAAAGTATAGAACAATATTTATAGTAAATTTAATTTTCAATAATATTGGTTCTATACAATTTTTCGATCCGATGCATAATAACGGAGATATTTTGAATTTTCAAGAATCCCCCCTCTAAACCCCCCTCCCTCTAATCCGATTTCAGCCATTTACGAAGATAGCACACTTCTGATCTCATCTTACCATATATCCTCTGTTTCTAAGGAAAAAAAACCGATGAGTCCAAAGGGAAGCTGAAGGCTGAAAATAAGTATGTACGAATAACTCGGAGGGTACTAATAAAGATTCAATAGTTTAATAATATTGCATCTATAACATTTTACGACCCGACTCATAATACTGGAGGTATTTTGAATTTTCGAAGTCCCCTTCCCTCCCTAACCCAATATTTAATGTTCGTGATGAATAAATATGTTAATTAAACTCCTTTTAATTTGCAATAAGATTGGTTATGTACACTTTTTCGATCCGACGTATAATAACGGAGAATTTTCGAAATTTACAAATTCCTCTCTGCTCCCCTCCCCAGATTTTAGCCGTTAACGTATCTGTCCTTTAGTTTCACATGGAACGGTTATATATCGAGTTAGGTAACGATAGATTAGGATTAATATGATTTGGGCAATCAACAACGACTTTATTATGTATGCCCTTTATAGTAGTATAATGCTGTTTACAAGTCCCTGTTTTACTCTATGTCTTAAATAATATCAACTAATATATTGTAAATACCGCTCTTGTCATATCCTAAGGGTATTAAATTTACTAAATTTCTATACAATTATTTCTTAACTAAATCTATAAATTCATTTTTATTTATTTATATTTACTTAAATATGTAAGCTAGTAGCACGAGTTACATTGTACCTATTTACAGTTCTTACTACCGGCTTAATATTTGTAACTGCCTTTATATTTTGCCAATAACTAATAATTATTCTTCATTTTCTAATACTGGAAATAGACTGACTTATCCTATATAATAATAGTATAAACACTTTTTTCATTATATATTATATTATAATTTTCTTCGTTCCAAGTACATATTTTTAACTATCATTATAATTAGCCAATATTACCATTAAATGACTAATACAGGTAATGATAGAACAATAATTACAACCGCTAGAGCGGTAACAGAAATATATATATATATACGTATGTATAATTTTGAGCGTACCTCATTTTCGTCATCTCCTAGGTAGGATTGAAGGACATTTGAAGACGTTATTCAAAAATCGCGTCATGAGTACGACCTACATAGTTGACTTCCCTTAAGGGGAATCTACTAATACGAATAATTGGTATGACTTCGAATTAAGACCAGGTTATCATCGCCCTGTAATATCTATAATTCACATTTCGGTATCCTCATCCATATCGCCATGAGTATCTTATATTTAAAAGAGTTTTAAATATACTTTAAAATAATATTTCATTTGTAGAAAGTAGTTCCAAGCTAAAGAAAGACGGGAAGGGTACTTTACAATCATTTCTATGAAACAGGTCACTATCAAAGTATAACTGAAAAATAGTTTTTAGTCGTATTTACGAGTGTTTCCTTAATGTCTGAATCATAATTTAAGTGATAAATAATATCGTAAAATTGATAGTACTATCAAAATTTGGTCATCGCCACCACTTGCTATAAGTAACTACAACAGTCTACCATTTCTCATGGCTGTACAGCTCGAGTAATGTCCATACCAACAGCAGTAATTTATCGAGAGGGAATGGCAAAGCACGTAATTTAGCATCGGTTTGAAATGGAGGGTTTTCAGGCAGAGACTAACCCTCCCCTGCAGGAGCTCATTGGAAGAATTTTCTCAGATAATGTGGAACGAGAGAGAATTCACGAAAAGAGTGGAATGCGCGAGAAGAAGAGAATGGAATTTTCAGTAACAGAATTTAGGCTCGTCTTGGAGAAAAGGAATTTCAGATCGTTACCGAGTGTAGGTTTTTGGCACAGAAGGATACCTTGGTTATTTCGGGAAAGGTTGAAAGTACGTTTAATGAAAAAGAGTATCTTTAAAGGTTTTAAAGATTTTTTAAACCAAGAAGTTGGATTTTCGGAGTGTATTGTATGAAACCTGTCTCTACAAAATATTAAAATCGATTTTTAAGAGATATTAGGTAACAAATGTATTTCCAAATTCAAATAATTTTATTATTAATTAGAATTAGCAATAATTGGGGGGGGGGAGGCAGGTTAGCCATATGAGTTGAGGCATTAGTCCTATTCTCACGATGCGGGAATGGAACTCGCCACTCTAGGTTTACCCCGTGAGATTAAAGGCAACGCTTTAACTCACATGGCTAACCCGAGCCCCATTCTCCCTTGATTAAAATCAAATTAAATGACGAAAACTAGAAATTCGACCTGAGCTAGATATATATACCCGTTTAGATACTTAATACGAAAAGCACTTGAGTAGCAGTGGAGACGTGTTAAGAGCTGACAGTGAAGAAGTACAAATAATTCAAATAAAGGGTTAGAACCGCCAATATAAATGATACTATTGTCATACCTCTCGGTGGAGACCGTCGTCACAGGCTGATGGTTGAGTTCCGCTGGCCTTGTGCTGTTGATGGGTTGGCATCATCTTAAAGCCTGTTGATAGTTGTACTGATTTTGTTGTCCGTCAGTCAGTTGTTTTTATTCTCTGTTCACCGTATTAGTTGTTTACGTTTAGTCCAGAACCACCACACGAAAACAATTTACCTGAACATCAACATCCCTCGTTTGACAGATCTTATTGGTAAGTAAACAGATCTGGACTAAACGTAAACAACTAATACGGATAGTGAACAGAGCATAAAACCTACTGACTGACGGACAACCAACTCAGTACAACTATCGACAGGCTTGAAGATGATGCCATCTCATCGAAAGCGCTTGCCAGCGGTACTCAACCATCAGCCAGTGACGACGGTCTCCACCCAGAGCTATGACAATAATTACAAATAATGTGTACATTTTAACATAATATATACATGTACCTACATAGATATCCTTAATATATACATATACGTAGATATAAGAGGTTTGTAAATAAAGTGATGAGACTGATTCTCTGGTGTTTGATCTGGCAACTCTGGGGATGCAGCTCATGGGGGTGCGTAAACATATGATACGCGTCCAGTAAAAGTTTAAACATGCTAGGCTTGTTACGCTGTACGTAGTGATTGGTTTTTGTATGAACGGTTTTTGGATTGCGTTATAGAAATGAGTAATATTAATTTCGAACAGCGTTTCACTATCAGGTTCAGAGACGATCACTGTGCAACGGAAGCATTTTAAAAAACACGTCAGGAGACAGTGTTTCGTCTATTGTCCACGTTTTTAATTGGTTTAGGGTATTTTTAGAAGGAAGAGAATCTATGGAAGACCAACCTCGCAGAGGAAGGCTTTCATCTTGATCGACCGGTGAAAATTATAGCAGAATCCATGATCTGAACAGTTGGAGCCTCAATGCCAACGGTAAATTCACTTTATTACCGAGAAGTTCTTGAAAGACTTCGAAAAAGGATCGTGCTTTTTAGATCAAACATCAAAAACACGTGGGTGTGGAATTAGGAAATTTCTCCTTGTGGTTTCTATCATGTGTTTTTGAGCAGTAAAAACATTCCTGTTGCTCCTCAATCTCCATATTCACTCGAATTTAGCCCATGTGATTGATTTTCTGTTCCCAAGATTAATAAACCATCTCAAAGGACGTTATTTTGTGAAGCTGGAGAGTATCCCAATAGTCGTAACCGACCAGCTAAAGGCTATTCAAGGATGCGAGTTTCAGATCTGCTGTCTGGAATGGAAGATGCGACTCCAGCGCAGTGGCTTGTCAAGGTAGTTACTTTGAAGGAGACAATGGAAATTGTAATTTAATGTGAACCCTATAATTTTAATTAAATAACATTTTTATGGGGGGAAAAGACAATAATTTCTATTAAATATTAATGATATTTATAATTAAAAATATAAAAAAAAAATGCTAGGCCCCATAAATACCACAAAACCTTCCAACCTACCAATATCCCTATTCATTTTTGAGCAGTTTAGTTTTAGATACGATCCTTAACAACTGCCAAATAACATTTTATCATTCATTTGACCTTAATTAGAAGCTGTTCCATGTTCCGAATCCACTTCTTTAGGGGCCTACATTTTTACAAAAATATATTGCTCAACGAACATAGTACTACTTAAACGTTACCCCTTACCTTTGGCTGATGACATTGTAATAAGCCAGAGACTTATTACGTTAGTACTAAGTTCAAAACCCACAGCAATTTTGGCCAACATTTGCACTCCTGATAAAACGGAATATAATTTTAGAAAGCACGTAAGGGGGAGTTTTAACAAAGGGCTTATTTATAAGGGATTTTTTTAAATTTGACTTATTTATTTACTGACGTACTCAATAAAAAATATGCTGAGTCCTACCCTGGCTAGAATAGGGTGGTCACCTGTAGATAACCGTCCCAATTAGCCATAGTAGCAAAAAGTGGACGTAATAAATAATAATTAATAGTTAATTTAACCTTGCCGCCAAACTTCAATAAATGTTATCAAAGTTTGATCAAAATCAATCAAAAGTGAAATAAGTTTACCTTAAGAGGGAGCAAGTGTTGACGAGTGCATATAACTTTTTGATTATTAACCTGGGCATAAAGAATCAGCCTTTTGAATTATTTCGATACAATATCACGAAAGTATGTCTACAATTAGAGAGATTCTTAAACTCTTACAGCCAGGCTCATTATTAACACTTTCAAAGTAAATGATGTCAATGAAAAGGTGTATATTAAAAAGAGAATAATAAAAGTTTTACAATCGTCATTAGGAGTCACCTAAAAAGGTTCAAGGTAAGCTAACTTAATCATTTTCCTTCACTGGAAAATAAAAGTTGTTTCTTAATTCCGTCAAAGTCTTAACTTACTTTATGTAGCAGATTAGTTCGCTTGGTGGCCTTTTGTTTTAGTGTTATTTCCAATCTTTTAGTTGTCTTTATTATTGTTTATAATGCTTGTTAGAGAAGAAAAAGGAAATTTATTATTTTATTCTAAAATTGTTAAATACTTATACTATATTTTATTTACTTTTTTGAGTTTGTCCTCTTGACGTAATAATTCAAATCTTTCTCAATAAGCCTATCGGTAAATATTAAAAAAGGAACGATTCCTTCACTTTTATAAATACATATAACATTTGTGTGTATTTTTGCGTTTGTGAAAGCAATAGCGGTTGTAAATTTGGGGTTTACTGTTAACGATATTGTCTTTCATTGTAAAATCAAAGAATAAGTTCTTTAAAGCCTGAAATAGGCCAACTGGCGGGGGGTGGGGTGTTATAAAAGGGTTAAAAGTAAAAATCTTATATATTCATATTACTGTGTGTACCATAAAGATGTTATTGGTTGACATTTGTTATCTACTTATCGTTTACTTTTTTTAACTCAAATATGAACAAGTTCTAAGAAGATAAGAAATATATTCAAATTGAAGACTGTAAACGGATTTAGTGATAGTTACTAAGGAAAAAAAAAAGATGAAGATGAGGCAGCTATCTCACTTCATCTGGGAATTAATCTAGTTTGGTTACAGTATTTCTACTGTCACTTGGATTTGACTTTTGAAAATCCAGAAAAAGTTCAGATGGTAAAATAAAACATCAATGCTTATCCATTATCAAAAATATTATATTATTATTACCAATACAATTGTTTTTATTTATTCAATATTTTAAGTCGAATAATAATTATGTTACTCTGTTTTTCTCAGTCTTCCGTTAAGCCCCTCCCCAATACACGCGACTTTCAATTAAATCAAAACGTTTCCATTAAAGGTCACCTTTCCAGATTGCGTATTATGTCCTGTTTACAGAAGTAATCAAAATAATATACGTGGGTTAAGTGGGGTACCACTTGGGAAATCACGTTAGTTTATTTTACGATAGTCTTATTGTTTATTATATTATCCAAGACGCAAAAACCATGTATTGTAGAATTTATATGGAATACTGAAGTTATGTGATTTGTTCTTTCAGAATACTTCTTACGGCTATAAAACTCAATATTTTTCCTTGTGGACATTTGATTAATATTTTTTTTTTGGTAAATACATTGTGAACTGTGCTTATTTACTTATTAATTAATGGAATGAGGTTTTTGCACAGGATTTATATAAATATTTATATAAAGTGAGAGAGAGAGAGAGAAGAGAGAGAGAGAGAGAGAGAAGAGAGAGAAAGAGAGAGAGAGAGAGAGAGAGAGAGAGAGAGAGAGAGAGAGAGAGAGAGAGAGAGAGAGAGAGAGATAAGAGAGAGCGAGAGAGATAAGAGAGAGAGAGAGAGAGAGAGAGAGAGAGAGAGAGAGAGAGAGAGAGAGAGAGAGAGAGAGAGAGAGAGAGAGATAAAACAACACATTTATTTACTTTCAAAGCTTCTTTTCTGCAATCCAGCTCAAGTGGCCAAGCTGTTTTATTTTTTTTTTTAAGGGACAGAGGATCAATTTTACGACAATTATACTTGAGTAGTACAAATACTTTGTGTTTCCTAGAAATCCTTTTCAAAAGTACAACTAAATGCATATATCGTCGTCCCTGCTCATGTACTTGATGCAATATTCGACTAACTACCTCATTAAAGTCCCAGGCACTCAAACTGCAGGCAAATGACTTGCCAACTGTAACTTAGTACATATACCTCTGCCGGACAATTGTCTCTCAACATCTAACAACTGTAGTCCCAACTCAGTATTATTTTGTGTCCTTTAGCAGATTTCTTTAAATGTCCATCAATCCTACCCAGGAGATGACGAAAATGAGTTAAGTTCAAAATTATATATATATGTTTACGCTCTGGGGGTGACAATGTTTGTTTACTCGTTACGAAAGTCGATATTTAATCGTTTTATGTAAAAAATAAAAAGATTAAGTTCGTTAATGGCACGAAAAAAGATCAAGCTCGTTAATCTGACCAATAGGGGCGGTTTAGAGTGGAGATTTCGAAATACCTCCGTTACTGTACGTCTGATCGAAAAATTGAATAAAACCAATCTTATTGCTACTTAAATGTACTATAAATATTGATATACACATTTATTCTCTATCTTGAATATTAACGGAGATAATTGAATTTTTCAGTTAAGCATTTAGCTAACTCCCACTCTTACTCATGTCACATGAACAATTCTCTGTTAAATAATAGTTCGCTTTATTTGAAGCTTAATTACCAAAAATCGTTTTTAAAAGACTTTTATTATACGAGATACATACTAATATGTTCTTTAAGTTCTTAGACTACTAAAATTTGAGTGATTGAGAAAACAGTTATTCTGATTAATTATAAATTATAGCACTAGCTAAAGTAAATAGTTTCGAGTAAAATATTTATGTTATATTCAGATATATTTCAGTAATTGTTTTACTTCCCGGTGAAGAATATTACAATCTATCTGTTCAGCTCTGAGAAGTTGGGAGACCTGTTTGTTTCCAATTCAGACGCTTTCCTTTAGGAGGATATTAAAATTGACTGAAATATTTCTCATTACCGTTAGTATTTATTCACTTAATAATCACGGTGGTGCTTAGTGTTACCAGTATGTAGATTTATCTATTGCAATACTTCATGTTTTTGCGCGACGGACCTTTTTAGTTTTTAGCACCCCTCCGCTCCTAATCATTCCTTATTAACACTCAGCTGTTAAATCATGAACCACCGTACTCCACGGTTTAATTCCAAATATTGTTTTCATTGAATATTTACTGTGTTTAGATACTTGTGGAGTTATCTTTTGAGATTTTAAGAACTACTGCCACTTCTGCTCTATTAGAGAATGGATTATGTGAAATGAGATCACAAGTGTGCCATTCCAATATTAGTAAAACCCGCTTAGTTCACTTTGCTCTTGTATACCGGACTTTATTTATTTATTACTACCTGTAGCCGGCGCACGTTGCTACGCCACCAACTAAAATACTAAATTATAATAAAGATGTATATAATAAAATTTACTCTAAATATCAAATAAACATCTTTTGCTATGTGCACGTTCGCCAAAAAAACAATAGGAAACGAAATAAGACAATTTTTCATTTCATGGCTCCCTAACAACCCCACTCCTGTTCGTTCCTAAAAATGTTAGTATAGCTTATAGTCAAAAATACGGAGTTTCGTAGATTACGATTTATACTTTCGTGTCCTATAAAATTGTTGATCCCTTCTATAGTTTTTATGAAGTATACCTCAATCATACTTCGGTATACGACAAAAAAGTTCATTACAAAAGTTACTCTAAATAGCAAAATAAACACCTTTTGTTATGTGCATATTTGCTGAAAACACAATAGGAATCGAAATATCGCTATTTTTAATTCCAGGCATCCCTTATAACCCCCACTCCTGTTCGTCTCCGAGAATACTAATACAGTGGAGCGTCGATTATCCGAACGTTCGATTATCGGAACCAGTTTTTTTTTTTTATTATTATTTTATTTGATGTGTAATTTTAATTAAATTGATCATTTAATTTACTTATTGGTATGTTATAATTATTGTTACTTTGAATAAAATTAAACAAAAATAAAATTGTTTTTCTCAGAACGTCTATAACGGAAGCCATCAATAATTATTTCTCAGAAACTGATTCGTTACATATTTGTATCTGGTTCAATGAAATTAGACGTTGAATAGCATTGGTTTACTTAGAACTGTATACACTACCTAATTTGTTCATTGCATTAGATTCTGTGAAACTCTTTCTGTTCATATAACTGGTTGTGGATAGCTTACTTTCAGTTTCAAACCGTTCTTTGTGAGGTGCACTTTGTATGTATTGTACATGTGGCTCCATTAGACAACTTATACATATGTATGTATGTATTTCATAACACTCGTTTCTTCACTATGCTCATACATACTATGTTTAAATAAGTAAACAAACTTGTTTTTTTTAATGAAGTTATTTTAGATCTCCCTTTTCCTTATTATTTATAAGAAAATAAATAAACACAAAATAAATAAAAATTTTGATTATCCGAACAATCTATGTCAACATTAGTTCGGATAATCGATGCTCTACTGCATAGCCGAAATACCAAGTTTCATAAAATCCGGTTCAGCCGTTTACGATTCTATAAAGGACATACAGACATTCATTTTTATACATATAGATAATTTCGAAAATTGTGTAACACGCTTGATATTAAATTGGAAAGTGGAATACTTTTAAATTTATGATGAAGGAAAGGGAAAACAATAGTGGCCTATTTGATCATTTAGAGTTCATTAGAAAATAAAGTGACATCCTGGGCTATAAAGGGCCGGCTGGAGGCGATGTGGTCTAGTTTGAATAAGCTAAAGCACTATGCACTGCCCAGCTGATATAATTTATTCATCCCACGTCCGCACTATATAAATCACTAATGCAATTCTCATCGTCCGAATCCGGCCATCCGAGTCGGTTATTCTCGTTCAGTCACTTTAATAGCTTTATTTAATTTCTATGTCCCTACTAAATCATATTCCTAAGTTTACATTGGATCGACTAATTATTAAATGAGCTACATTTTGCTTCAGTGTATATGTGTAATGTTTTTCCGATGAAGAAAGTTTTTTTTTTTTTCCTAACTACACCAAAATTACAAATTTTACATCATTTTATTAGCAGATTTCCCTTCAGGGAAATCAGCTATTGAGGCTGTACTAATGACGCGATTTTTGACATTTTTCTTCAAATGTCCATCGATCCTACCCAGGAGGAGACGAAAATAAGGTCCATTCAAAACTATATATATATATATTTGTCTGTTACCGCTCTAGAGATCGCAATTTTTTTCTTATCGTTAACAAACTTGATAAAGTCGTTTTATACAAAAAGAAAGATCAAATTCGTTAATGGCTGGGATCGGACCAGGGGGAGGGGGCGGGTTTAGAGGGGGAGAATTCCGAAAATTCTTAATATCTCCGTTATTTTGCGTCGGATCGAAAAATTGTATAAAACCAATCTTATTGCAAATGTAATGTTCTTTAAACGTTTTTTCACTATCTTGATTATTTACTGAGATATTGACATTTTTTAGTTATCGGTCTTCAGTAAAGCCCCACTCCTACTCATCTCATATTTTCAATATTCCAGTATGTTATGAAGCACTTTATTTGAAGCTTAAATGCCAAATATTGTTCTCATTGATCTTTTAAGTTTTGAGATAAATGTAAATACGTGGCGGACGTGGGAAATCTGCTTAGTTAACACAGCCCCTGCGTAACGGACTTTTTTTTTATTTCCGAAGTAGAGTAGTTCCTAAATTCTTGATAAAATAGCCAAAGCCTATTTAACTTTTAGTTCCATTTTGTTGTTTCGAAGGAGATCTATTGAAAACTCTGAAATCCTTTTGTTTTCTTGTCTACAGACGAAAGTCAGAGAAGAGGGGCTAATGTACGTTGTTTTTTAAGCAGATTTTCATTGTTAGAAAATTTCCCTCGAGGGAAATCAGCCATTAAGGTTGTACCCATGACGCTATTCTTGAAAAATTTAATGGCTGAAATCCGACCAGAGGTGGAGTTTAGAGGGGGGGAATTTCGATAATTCTTAATATCTCTCTTACAATGGTTTGGATCAAAAGATTGCATAAAATCAATCTATCTTATTACAAATGTATTATTCTATAAATGTTATTAAGTATGTTTTTTCACTGTTTATTATTATATTTATTTATTTAAATGAGTTCCGCAACACCGGCGATTTACTCATAATTAAATCGTGCACAAAAAAAAAAAAAAGAATAGCAAAAAAAATAGAAGGAAACGTAAAAGGAGTGAACAAAGGTGGTTTTTGATAGGTTCATTGGAATTCCATTTTTATAAGAAACAAATAGTATTGTATGGAAACATCAAGATGGTGAAAATAATATAAATGAAAATATAAGATCGACTGGGGGGGGTGGAGAAATAAATAAAAAATAATAATAATAAAATAAGGAAAAGAGAAAAGCAAAGAAATGAATAAATTAAAAAAAAAGAAAGAAAAACAAAATAGGAAAAAGAGAAAACCAAAAAAAAAATGAATAAATAAAAAAAAGGGGAAGGGAAAGGAAAAATAAAAAAATATATTAAAATAATAATAAATAAAATTAATGTTTATTATTAACAGAGATTTGTAATTTTTAGTTCTTGGGAATCAGTAAACTCCCACTCCTACTCATGTCATATTAAAAACAAGCTGTTTTATTATGAAGCACTTTATTTGAAGCTTTAATATCAAATATTGTTCTCGTTGAACTATTAAGTTTTGAGATAAATGCGAAATCTGCCTAGTTATAGTAGCCCTGCGTGACGGACTTTTCTCTGAATGGAAGGAGGTTTCCTTGACTACTAAAATAACTTTGTGCAATGAATTTTGATTAGTTTACAAGGAATATATTTTAGAGTTTCTTTAGAAAAAGAAGCTATTGAAGTAGCTTACATGATTAAATTAAAATAACACATATTCATATGAATGAGGACGCCCTTAGATCAGTGGTAGCTTCAGATATTATGAGTGTAACATCATCGAACATGGTTAGTACTTGAATGGGTGCCCGCATAGTTAGTTCTTGGACCCACTACCAGGGTGCGCTGTTGGCGAGGCGGAAGTGGTATAGAGGGAGTCTAATGACAGACCGTGGGTATGAAGGACATTGACTCTCTTAGATACCGTCACCAAGCATACTGGCCGTTGGTGATGGGACCACTGTCTGCCTCCCCCCGCCCCAGGTAATAATGACGTCCGTCAGTCTACTGGAGACAACACATTTCATGTCCTCCTTGGCTAACGGGGTTCTACATAGAGTTGATCACTAGCGTGTGAGTGCGTGTTTGTGTGTGTGGTTGTGGTCTTCGGACCAAAAATATTGAGATATTGAAACCAGACCTAATTCAACTTTAACCCAGAAAAGGAAAGTTGAGCTCGTTAATGCTCAGAATGGGCCCAAAATCAAAGAACTTTATATAGCCAATCTTATTAAATATTTTACTACTACTTTTTTGTAACAACTATTTTTTTTCGACAGACCAATGTTTAACGAGATACCGGTGATTTTTGCGTATTCAGAGTCTTTTCTTTAGCAAAAACGAGATATTGATATTATGACAGAAATACTCAAAAGTATATTCATATTTTTTTTTTGCGAATCGTAGCAAACTATTGCCAAAAACAATATCAATTTAAAATTTATATATCTACGTAAATACACACACACACACACACACACACATCGTTTATCTGTTCGATCGCTCGAGGTCACACATTTTGAGATAAAAAATCCAAACTTCATACTTAACTTTTATCTGGGAAAAATGAAAATTTGAGCTATAATCCGCCCAAAAGGGAAAGGGGAAGATTTAAATAGAAGGTTACACAAAAATTCCTTTTAAACACGGAGCTGAAGAGCGATTTAAGATTAAATGTTATGTGGTGTGTATCTGTAATCATTTCTTCAATCTATTATAATTTTAATGGTGCATTCTAATTTTCCTTCTTTATTACCATCTAATTAACTAAATTATTAATCCCAATTTAAGCTAGCTAATCTGATCTTAATTCATAATTTATTTATTTTCTTTTGGGTTTTAAAAATTTGGTTTTTCCAAAAAGTACTTAATAGTTACATTTGAAAATGCAGTTGCACTTGACACCAGAGCTCACTGTTACACCTGGTTTCTAACAGTTTAATCAACATAATTGCATTATTTTCTTATGTTTTTTAACTTTCTATTAGTAAAATCAATCCCTTTGAAAGTGTAAGATTCTAAAATTCTTGTTCTATATTTTGTTTGTTGAAATGGTTACCGAGTTATGTATGTGTTCGCATAAATGAGGATATTTGTATAAATATCTCCTACTTATACACATGAGTTAAAGTAATAGTGTCTGGAAATGTCTTGTGATAAGCTTAAATTTTAAGTCCAATGACATAGGCTTTCTTTTACAGAAGAAATATATAAAAAAAATGTCCGCCACGCAGGGGCTACGTAAACTAAGCAGATTCCCTTCTTGATGTTTAAAAATAGATAAATATACATTATTACAAAGCACCGCCAATATCAAGTGAATAAATACACACAACAATAAGAAGCCTCTGGAAGGGAAGCACCTCAAACGTAAACAAACAGGTGTGCCAACTTCTCACAGGAAAGAAAAAAAATTACTGAAATATATCAGAATATAACATATCAATTTTATTGAAAACTATTTCCTTTATCTAGTACTGTAATTTATAATGGATCAGAATAAAGTTTATCTCATGCAATCAAATTTTAGTAGTTCAAGAACAAAAAGGGGGCTGTGACGATTACATATTTGCATTTATCTCGTATAATAAAGGTCTTTTGAAAACAATTTATGGTATTTAAGCTTCGAATAATATGTTTTATTACATAACAGAGTATCGTTGTTGCTGAAGGCTGAAAACTGAAAACTGAAAAATGCAAATATCTCGGTTAATATTCAAGATAGAAAATACGTGTATATAATAATATTTATAGTAAATTTAATTTGAAATAAGATTGATTCTATTCAATTATTTGATCCGACTTTTGGTAACGGATATATTTTGAATTTTCGAAAATCCCCTCTCTAAATCCCTCCTACCACTGGTCCGATTTCAGCCGTTAACGAACTTGATCTTTCTTTTTAAATAAAACGTTCATAAAGTCATCTCTTGGGTAGGATCGATGGACATTTGAGGAAATTTTTCGAAAATCGCGTCATGAGTACGACCTCATTAGCTGATTTCACTTAAAGGAAATCTGCTAATATTGAACGACGCCATCGGCCAAGTGAACGCAGACTCAACGTAAAAATTTTTCATTTAAACCAAATTAGCGTCTGTAATCGTTTGAAAAATGATTAGCCGATAATGATAAGTTTTGTTAGAACTATTGGAGACAAATACATCTGGGTGACAGCAGGACCTCTCTTTCCAAAACTGAGTGAAACATGACATGGATGTAAATTCCCAATTAATTAAATTATGTATCAATTAAAACAAGGCATGATTTCATTAGTCCATGATAATTCCATTTGATATATTGTCAAGCTATATCAATTACACACAAGTCCCGTGACGACACTGTACAATGCAACTGAACTGTAACAACTGTTGCAAACTCTTCATACGTCATATTCCATTTGAGAATTCTATTCATGCTAGAACGGTGGAATATATTGTTGAGCGAAATGGCTGGCCAGCATTATGAAGACAGTTCACCGATTGAGATATGGCTGAATGAGACAGGCAATAAATCTAATGCAGGCTCAACCTATAACGCATGACATATGTCTCTAATAAATATAAATTGAGAAACATATAACAAATACCAATGCAATATTCGTTCATTCAAGATAATATAGTTATAGCAGACTTTCCCTCAAGAGAAAATTCCCATCGATCCTACCCCTCTGGTAATGAAAAAGAAGTTCCTTTATATATATATAACACTCAACCGCAAAAAAAAACCGGACACTTCATTTTTGTTGTATTAAAAGCTATTTTTTCAGCAATTTTCTTTGTATGGGTATTCTAGTTATTACAGAGAATTTAGAGTCTAAGTCCATTGAACTAATCCCTTCAGGATTAGTAAACAATTAGATAAAACTCCAGATTACATTTATTTGTCGTGAAGTTAATCTATTCTAAACTGAAAGTAGTTTTTTGCACATTTAAACATATTTAATTATTAACCAAGCATTTTCTTTAATTAATGTTTTATTTTTTATTTCTGTCCAGAATAATGGTTCTTCAAACTTAGATGGAAGGCCGGAGCTTACATTACATTGCCGAAACGCTTTGGGTAGCGAAGTCTACCATTCACTGTAATAAAAATGAAGAATAATTTTTTTTTTTTTTTGAATGTTTTATTTATCTTTTGTATTTTTTTTGTAAATAATCAATAAAAATTATACACTTTTGGCAGATTTTGTTTAAATAACCTATAGATTAACCAATTATTTTAATTAAAAAGATTAATATACATATATATTAAGTATTTAACATAATTATAATACTAAATCTAAGTGTCCGGTTTTTTTTTTTTGCGGTTGAAAGTATGTATCTCTGTATGTATGTATTTATATATATATATATATATATATATATATATATATATATATATATATATATAAAATTCGAATTTTTTTTTTTTTTTTCATGCAAAATAATCTAGATGCCATCGCTAATGCAGTGCATATTGATCTAAGTCCACTAAACGTTTTATTTTTAGTTCAAAGTGAGGCAGTAGATCGTGCTTGCATCAACAACCACAGCCATTTTCCCTCAAAAGTGATCTAACTGCCTATCGGTGTCTATTGTGCAAACCTTTTCTTACCTGCTCGATTTAATGTTGTTTTGTTGTTGTTGTTAACTGTTACTGTTGGTTAACTTTTCAAAATGGATATCAAAGCATTTTATGCTGGATAATGGATTCGCAACTCTCCTGTTATAATTTTGGGATTCATAAGGCAGACACCGATGACGGTATCATGTGTGTGTGGCATGAAGGCCAATCCTGGAAGAGGAGGAAACCAGATGGCTTCCTGCATATTACAAGCACTGAACTCTGAATTGCTCTACACTTACAAACCTAATCTGTGTGTTCATGGAGGCGATAACTGTGCCGGTCAGTTTGAAAAACCGTATGCTTTTATTTCTCTAAATCTCAAAGCAGCCATGGCCGCTTTGATATGATCGAACACAAATTCCTCATTTCTGGGCACTCATTTTCTGCTGCAGATAGGGACTTTTCTCTCATTGAAAAACGGGCTAAACGTAGCAAGCTATACACTGTAGAGGATGTTAAAAAAATGGTAATAAAACAGCAAAAGTTTGGCACCCATTCCATGTGTTGGATATGAGCCTTCATTGATTTTGAAAAAGTGTCATCCACATTCATTGATACGTCCAGATTACGCATCACCAAATTATCTTGTCTGCGAATCTCCAAAGAAAACCCAGGTATTGTTTTATTACAAAACGAGCTTCAATGATTTGTGTTCCATGGGGCTCTCTTAACGTCATGAAACCAGGAATGACAATAAACAAAATTCGACATGCTCTTCTGCCTGGCCTGGTTTGTGCAGAATTTTCTTTTTTGTATAATTATAATTTTTGTTTATGTGTTTTGTATAAGTTTTGTTTTTTTCAATAAAGATAAACCAGAAAATTGAGTTACTGACCAGTTTTTTTTCATTTTTCCGTAATTTTTGTATTTTTGGCACTTAGATCACTTTGCCCCGAAACGCTTCATATATATATATATATATAGTTATATTCATTACAAAAATAATAAACGTTGATTTTTTTAGGTTCTTTTAGATACTTTTACTTTTTTTATCACTAGACAATTTGTTTGAAGATCCCTACACTTCACTTTTACACATTTGGTAAATTATTCTTCTCAACTAATAAAAGTATGCAGTTTTAATACTAGCTCTTATAACACAGCACAATGCACACAATTTCTAACGGAACATGGACAGACAGGACATTGTTTAAAACAAGATTTAAAATTCAAGACAATGACAAATGTACTTGCGGTTCACAGACAGCGCTAAGGTTTTTACTTATACTTCGTGACTGCTCAACGTTTAATCAAAATAGATCAAATTTAATAATGGGCATAATTTTAAATGGAGGTAATTGGCCAGAACCACCTCATATATTATTTAATAAATATATTAAAGAACTTATAAAGTTTATCAAAAGTATAGATATGGATGTAGAAGAAATACATTAGAATGTAAAGTTGATTGTGAGGAATGGGAATTATAATTCAATATATTTACCTTACATAGACTCACAAATTAAACATCGGTTGAGTATAACTTTAAATTATTTTTTTCCTTTTGTTTTTATTTTATTTATTTTTTTAATTTCATTTATTAATTTTATTTGTAATTATCTTACTTATTTTTTTCATTTTATTATATTATTATTATTTTTTTTAAATTATATATGTTTAGATGGTTGATTAACGTCTATATATAGTAAAATAAAAATATGTTTAAACATAATCATACGTATAATAAGATATGTGGCAATGGAACATGTATTCAAATAAATAACTCCTCATAAGGTTACTACGAGTAGAAAAAAAAAAAACAAAAAAAAAAAACAGCGCAATAGCTCACGATCACACGAATTACTGGTGTTCACTAAACACGGCACTGCACTGATGCTCACTAGTAAATGCACTGGACTGATGAAACACACTGTTCAATTAAGAAAACGGAAATCTAAACTGACTGGTACTGGGCGAGTGGGGGCTTTTATAGCCAAGAAAACGGCTCTAGAAGCTTCCAATCATAAATTAGCACTGATTGGTTGGTGCCGGTGTAGAAGTCTAGACGATTCTAGATCCCCTCCCTGGCGCCAATCCTTAGCAGGAATGCCTTAATTCTCTTTGCACTTCTTAAATGCTTGATTAAATATACGTAATTTTAGCAACAATATATTTGTTAACGCTCTTGATTTCGACATTTTTGTTTGAACGCTACCAAACTCGATATTCAAATTTTTAATGTAAAACTAAAGATCAAGTCCATTAATAGCTGTATACGTACCAGTGGGTAAGAGGGGGGAAGTTTAGAAGATTCCAAATATTTCAATTATTATACGTCGTATCCAAAAATTGTATAAAACCAATCAACCAATTGTTGTTATATAAATAGTTTTATATCTTGAGCATTAACCGAGATATTTGATTTTTTTTTAATTTTCAGCCTTCAGTAATCCCCAAGTTCTATTCATTTCATAATAACACAAAGCTTAATTACAAAATATTGTTTTCATTGAACTTTTAATATGTGATTTATGCAGAAATATTTTTGATGTGACTTAATCATTTAAGTTCCATGTTCAAAACTACATGTGCAAACAACTCACTCGATATTTAACCTTTTCTTGTAAAACTAAAAATGATATTAGTCAATGCACGGGATCCAGATGTTAAATATGCGGTGTGCGCTATGCAGAAATCATCTCTTATTTTCTGGACCAGAAGACCTTTAAAAACCTATTAAAGCCACAAGTCTATAAGTTGAGACGTCTTGAGCCTGATACTTAAAATTGAAGAGACAAAATGTTTGACACAGAAGAGGTCGTATGCGCAAACGATAGGAACTTTAAATATTTTTGTAAAATTATGTTTACTCTCTAAAAAAAATATATTTTTACAACCATGTTTAACGCATCTTCAATTTTTCCTACTAAACGAAAAAATTATTAGCCTCATATAACCCATGAAAGTTCAAGTGCAGGTCTTAATTTTTTGTAGAGTAAAAATGACATACTCACTTGCCCAATAAATTTCTTTTTTTTTCTGACTGAGCAAACCTCCATAGAAAAAAAAGCTCAATTCCATCAATTCAATTTAAAACTAATTGCATAGGATTATTATAATACGGTGAGCTTTCATCAGTAAATATAAATCAATTGCACCGCTATCTAACCCGGCGAAAGGATTGTTGGAGCTGGGGTTAGCATAGTGAGTTAAGCTTTTTTTTTTAAATCTCCCTTGATAAACCGAGAGTTGTGAGATCGATTCTTACCTAGGCAATAGGAATTCTTTTAATGACCAACTCATTCGATAAATATTTATTCCCGCACCGGCTAGAAATGGATGGAAACCTGCAGATAACCGGTCTCAATTACCCTTAGTAGTACAATGCGGATATTAATAAGTTGCAATAACACATTTTTCAAGAGATTGCTGTTTTAGTATAACACATGAAATGTCCTTGACGCATGAGGAAGGTAAAAAAAAGTCCGGCACGCAGGGGCTGCGTAAACTAAGCAGATTTCCCGCGTGAAGTATTACAATAGAGAAATTTCTCGAGAACCAAACAGTTACGGAAACGGCCGAACTAGCTTTTGGCGGGAACTCTCTTACGTCCGTTACCCGCCGACATTTAATACAAATGCAAGTATCTCGGTTAATATTCAAGATAGAGAATAAATGTATATAACAATATTTATAGTAAATGTAATTTCCGAAAAGATTGATTCTATACAATTTTTTCGATCCGACGTGTAGTAACGGAGATATTTCGAATATTCCAAAATTTTCTCCTCTTAACCCCCCCTCACTCACATTGGTCCGATTTCAGCCATTAACGAACTTCAGCTGACATTTTACATAAAACGACTAAATATCAAGGTTGGTAACGATTAAACATTGATTGCGGCCGCTAGAGCACAATATGCAGTTGTACTTTAATTGAAGTTAACACTAAATTTGACCCCCTTGATATACAATTTACTATTAAGTTATTTTATGCTAATTGGGCTAAATTCATAATTAATAATAGTAAATAAATAAAACATCATTTATATTTATTTTTAAAATCCACAAGGTGAATGCGATACTGTTCATTTACGTAATGACAAGTTACGAATGTTTCTTTAGCGCAAGCTTGTTGTTATTAAAGACGAACATGTAAAATAATAATGGCGACCCCGTTGTATGTTTTCCGGACTTCTGTAAATCTATTTATTTAATAAAGTCAAAAGAACAATCGCAAGAGAAAGATGAAAGATGATTTTATGAATGGGTTGTTGTTTGCTTATTCTCTTTACAAACTGCCCTTAGAACTCTCCTTCCTTCCCTGCCTTTACAAAGAATGCTTCATGCCTCGGCGTGTTTAGCAACTAATTTATGTAATAAAGAACTTTCCAGAGTAGAGGTGTTTAACCTTTTCAAATTCCTCCCGCTAGCTAATTTATTTTAGCGCTATAATGTATCCCTGCCCCTGGGTAAGGTATGTAAGCTTTACTGCTCATCTTGTCGAATTGTTATGTGGTTATTTCAACTTTTCTTTGTGGGAGGTGTTGATTTGGTTTAGAAGGTTGTACCGAATTTATACTGCAAGTTGTATTCATTTTACATTGGAGGCTATACCGATTTTACCAAGGAAACTCCATCGATATTTCATGGGAAGTTGAACCGATCTAACATTGGTGGCTGTACCGATTATACATTGCAGGATGTATCGATTATAGATTGGATGCTATACCGATTTTACCCTGGAAGCTGTATCGATTTTTCATTGGAGGTAGAACCGATCTGACATTTGGAGGTTGAACCGATCTAACATTGAAGGTTGAACCAATCTAACATTGGTGACTGTACCGATTTTACACTGCAGGTTGTATCGATTTCACATTGGAGGCTAAACCGATCTGACATTGAAGGTTGAACCGATCTAACATTGGAGGTTGAACCGATCTAACATTGAAGGTTGAACCAATCTAACATTGGATGTTGAATCGATCTAACATTGGAGGTAGAACCGATCTGACATTGAAGGTTGAACCGATCTAACATTGGAGGTTGAACCAATCTAACATTGAAGGTTGACCAATCTAACATTGGAGGTTGAATAATCTAACATTGGAGGTAGAACCGATCTGACATTGAAGGTTGAACCGATCTAACATTGGAGGTTGAAACCAATCTAACATTGAAGGTTGACCAATCTAACATTGGAAGTTGAATCGATCTAACATTGGAGGTAGAACCGATCTGACATTGAAGGTTGAACCGATCTAACATTGGAGGTTGAACCAATCTAACATTGAAGGTTGACCAATCTAACATTGGAGGTTGAATCGATCTAACATTGGAGGTAGAACCGATCTGACATTGAAGGTTGAACCGATCTAACATTGGAGGTTGAACCAATCTAACATTGAAGGTTGACCAATCTAACATTGGATGTTGAATCGATCTAACATTGGAGGTTGAACCAATCTAATATTGAAGGTTGACCAATCTAACATTGGAGGTTGACCAATCTAACATTGGAGGTTGAACCGATCTAACATTGGTGGCTGTAACTTGGAAACTGCATCGATATTTCATTGGAGGCTAAACCGATCTAACATTTGAGGTTGTAATAATTTCTCATAGGTGGCTGTACCGATTTTATACTGCAGGATGTATCGATTTTACAATTCGTGTTGTACCCATTTGACACTGGAGGTAATACCGATTTTAACCTCTCGGCTGTATTGTTTGCACTGCGTGTTGTACCGACTTTAGTCTGCAGATTGTATCGATTTAAGATTGGAGGTTGTAAAGATATTACATTGGTTGCTGTAGGTATTAAATTATAGTTACATTTTGGTAATTATTATTTCTATGATAATTATTATTATAATACTTATATTTGTCTGTTTCCGAGGCTGAAATTTTCTCCTAATAGATACAAAACTTGAAATAATAAACCTCTTTCATTTTCCCACGTAATGTGAATATGACAAAGGATGAAATATTAACTCGCATGCATCTCCGTTATTATGTTCCCAATTGAAAAAAAATTGCATATGACAAATCTGGTTGTTAAATTAATACCTACAAACGCCGTAGGTGTGGTAAGTTACGTGTGGTTACTGCAACATTAGCTTAGATAATCCTTTTTTATTCTTTTCAAGCTTCTAGTCAACATCCACTCCCGTGTGGTATTTAAAGCAAGTTTGTATGAAACTCAAGTTATTGTATTTCAAGTACTGTAGAGCAAGAGAGGGAGAGAGAGAGAAGAATATGAGTTGACGTCATCAGCATGAGAAGTTTACGCCATTCCTGCGTGACGTCCTTTCATAATAAACTTCGTTCAGAGTGAAGTTAAAGATAAAAAATAAAAAAAAGAAAGAAAAAAAACAAACTTGGTAAAGTTATCTGCAGGTTGGAAGTGTATTAGAGAAGAGATGGGAGTTATGTGGTATATTGTCGGAACCTCCATTGCTCCTTCCAGCTTCATTCATCTTTTATTACCTCCGACCAATACACACTCTTTTATTATATTTATAAAGATCCCCCGCGTCACTCCTACAATAGGCTAGATGGGACAACCCTATAACCCAGTTGTATGGCGACCTATAACGGATTTTTTTATTATTTATTCACGAAGTATGTATTAATACAGTTGAGAACTGTCCTTTCAAAAGCTGTCCCTTCTCCCATCCTGAATTGAATTCGTTTAACTTACAATACCTCCGCGTGAGTAAAGCAATCATTTTCCTGAAAAATATATGTATTGTTCGAAAGCACTACACAATTACGATCTTATTCTGCCATTTGGCTCAATATTGAGTAATAAGTTACCAACTTCACAATCAGAGATCAGTGTGATTCCAGTCGGCAATGCTAAAATGTCACTATCATTCTTCAGGACTATATTTTTAACATACTTCCCTTAAGTGGAAATCAACTGTATAGATCTTACTCATTAATATAACTCATTTTTTAAAGATATCAAATGTCTATCGATCCATCCCAGTATATGACATAAATGAGGTCCGTTCAAAACTGTGTGTATATATTTGTCTGTTAACGCTCTAGAGATCAACATTTTTATTTGATCGTTACGAGACTCGATATTTAAACGTTTTATGTAAAACTAAAAATCGAGTTTGTTAATGGCTGAAATCTGACCAGTGGGAAGGAGGGTTTAGAGGAGGGGATTTCGAAAACTCTTAATATCTTGGATATAATGCGTCGGATCGAAATATTGAACAGAACCAACCTTCATTCAAATGTCTTGTTCTATATATGTTGTTATGTACGTTTTTTCACTACATTGATTATTAGCGGAGCATTTTCGGCCTTGAGTAAACCCTCCCACTCCACAAGTAATAAAGACATCAAATCAACATTAGACTAGCAATAAAGATAAAATCCAAAAAAGGAGAGAAATTGAATGTAGTAAAACGAATTCAATTTTATTAAGGTGATTTAATACATTTTTTTTTTTTTTAAATGCGCCCATTATTAAAGAGTTTCATAAGATTGGCTCTTGTTGACCAATTTTCATTTATGTTCCAAAACGGCAGCAAAAGGTATCAAAAACGTTAAGGCGGATAAAACATTTTATAGGAAATAATGTAATATTTAATTCATTCATTCAAGTTGGATTTGAATATGTCCAACCTTTTTATTCAAATGGTAACAAGTCAATAGAATTGCAGGCTTTTTAGAAATAAAAGTCCGTCACGCAGGGGCTGCGTAAACTAAGCAGATTTTCCAAGTGAAGTTTTACAATAGGGAAATCTGCCTAATAACAACTGTAGTAGTAAGAAACCTCTAAACCTAAAACATTATTTAGGGCGTAATAACCCAGTAGTTTCTAGCCCCAAAAAACAGTTGACCTAACCTCTAAACCTATTCACGAGGGACGAATAGTTATAGAAACGGCCGCCAGAGCTCTCGCCGGAAAGTTCGAACATAGCCTACTGGTGACTACACGCAGAATACAAATGCAAATATCTCGGTTAATATTCAAGATACAGAATAAATGTATAGAACAATATTTATAGTAAATTTAATTTGCAATAAGATTTATTCTATACAATTTTTCGATCCGACGCATAATAACGGAGATATTTTGAATTTTCAAAAATCCCTTCTATAAACCCCCCATCCCATTGGTCCGATTTTAGCCATTAACGAACTTGATCTTCCTTTTTACATAAAACGATTAAATTCCGAGTTTGGTAAAGATCAAACAAAAATTGCGACCGCTAGAGTGTTAACAGACAAATATATATATATATATATATATATATATATAATTTTGAACGGACCTCATTTTCGTCATCTCCTGGGTAGGATCGATGGACATTTGAAGAAATTTTTCGAAACTCGCATCATGAGTACGACCTCAATAGCTGATTTCCCTTAAGGCAAATCTGCTAAAATGATGGTTTTAGCCTGGTACTGAATGTATAGAATAATAGAATCAGTGAATATTTGGACTCCGGTAAATTGGTTAACTTAAACATGTAGAGGCAACTGAAAATTAGTATCACCGCAGTCGTCTATATCTAGAATTCTTTAATCAGAGTTTGCCTCTTAAATATTAAAGTACACTTGGAACTGTAGCACGTTGTTCAACAAATTATGGCTATTCAACAATGCCCAGCATGTTATTCTTGTATTTGAATAAATCTCTATGAAGCTTGAAAGATATATGCAAATACGTCCTGAGGGCCCCCTCTCCGTCATTGGTTCTTTTATTACTAAAATTAGAGTGTATATTATCAATTAGTTTTATTGTTAGCCGTTTTGATATATCAAAGTAGTACAGGATAGTTGGGTTTCGGCTAAAGAAAAGTTTTCTTAATTCTTCTTGTAGAGAATTTTACTAGGTTACAGTTTCGGGCAACCGTTGCTTCCCTTCTTCAGAGCTGTACAATGAAACGAAATAATATAGATTAGCAAATTTGAGAACAGTAATGGAAAAAAACGGAGCATATTGTTCTCTTTTAAGTGTACAATGGCCGTAAAGTTCACATCCAGTAATTTATGAGTGAGGGGGCAGACGAATATACAGCAAAGTAAGGTGGGGGTGGATGTAAACACCATAACAGGAAATAAAAAGTAATAAATATAAAAAATAGGATAAGGTACATATCGGTTTTTATAAGGGGGAAGAGCAGAGAGCACCGACCTGCAAACAGTTTCATTGTTCATCTCAGAAGAAGGGAAGCAACGGTTGCCCGAAACTGTAAGCTAATAAAATTCTCTACAAGAATAATTAAGAAAACTTTTCTTTAGCCGAAACCCAACTATCTTCTACTACTTTAAAATTAGAGTGATTGAGATAAAACTTATTCAGGTTCATTATAAATTGCAGCACTCGATATAGTAGTAAAATTTAAAAAAAAAACTTTTATATATTTTTTTCAGATATATTTGAGTAACTGTTTCCGGGTAAGAATATTTCTATCTTTCAGCTCTGAGGGGTCTGCTGGCTTTTTGTTTTCTATTCAGACGATTTCCAATGTTGAAGTTATTAAAATGTAATTTGACTGAAATATTTCTCATTCTCATTTGTATTTATTCACGTAATGTTCACCGTTGATTTAACACTTTTACCGAAACACCGATCTGAGAGGCCGGTAGAGATTTTCATATTTCATGTATTGGTAGACCTGCTAATATTGGTGGGCTCTCCACCTCATTAGCTGTGAGTCTTTCCTTCGTCTACACAAAGAAAGTGTTTTGGATTAATTTGTCAACGGCATTCGACCTTGACTAGCTATTGCTCGTTTTGCTCTGGTCTCGAGTACCTCTTGTTTCGGTTAAGAGCCTACGTATTGCTGGTCTAAGATACGGGATAATTCGGTTTACATATGTCGTGATCTTGTGTACCTTTCATTATAGCTTGTAACACTTTCTTTTCGTGCGGGTTTTACATAGCATATGATTTGCTATGGAGCCTTCCACGAGCCATGGACCAATAAAACGCCCATCGTCACGATCTATATATCGTACGGATGACAGTGATTTCAATGAAAGGATTAAAAATGACAATAATAGGTTAAATGTGATACAAGTTATTCAAACAATAAATAAAAATATTGAATTTGTTGATGTATTTACCCTTCCAGGCCTGTGTGACCAGATGATTCGGTTTACTTCACGGAATTCATGTTTCGGTAAGAGTGTTAAGTGTAAAAATATGTAAATTTGTCTATTGTAAAAGTACTTTACGCAGCCCTTAAGTGACTGAATGTTTTCTATGGGCTAAAGAAAATAAATAGTTGAAACATTGGAAATATTATTATTTTTTAAATTTAAAAGTAACCAATGAAGTAGTTAATGAATGGCTGCTATAGTAATAATATATAATAATAGAATAATGTCTTATATCTATAGAGTTATTAAAAGAGGATAAATTTATTGAAAAGAGAATGTTTAAGTGAAAAATAGTTCTGAATGAGAGTACTAGTGGTTTGGGAAAGCGTTTTCATTTATGCAGATGGTATATTTTGACAGGGTTGTTTAGGATGCCGGGGACTGGAGGCTTGAGAGAATAATGGGCGGGGATAGGGGCTTAAACGTTTCCTTCAAGAGGTTGGGGTCGCTCTCTTTATAAGTGTCATTTAACTGTCGAGAGTTCTTCCACAGCTCTCCCGAGATGTTTTACCTGGAGGCTATGCCATTGTTCCTAAGCACAGGGCTTAGGATTCCAAACGATTACACCGAAGTCCAAAGGCAGACTTAATATAATATTTATACCTCTTTGTCCGTTGCTACTGCTGATCTCAGAATCGGTAGTCACTATATTCCAACAGATTTCCCTTTAGCTATTCAGGTCGTATATTAAAATTTCTTCAAATGTCCGAGATAATAAAAATGAGGTCCGATCAGAATTATATGTCGTAATTATTGTTTGATCATTACCAAACTTGATATTTAACCGTATCATATAAAAAGTCCGTCACGCAGGGGCTGCGTAAACTAAGCAGATTTACCACGTGTAGTTTTACAGAGAGCCGAAGAGTTAGGCAAACGGCCGACCTCGCTTTTGGCGGGAAACTCACTCTCATCCGTTATCTGCCCCAATTTCATAAAATTGCAAATATCTCGGTTAATATGCAAGATAGAGAATAAATGTATATAACACAATTTACAGTACATTTAATTTGCAATAAGATTGTTTCTATACAATTTTTTCGATCTGACGTATAGTAACGGAAATATTTCAAATTTTAGAAAATCCTCTCCTCTAAACCACCCCTCCCACTAATCCGATTTCAGCCATTAACGAACTTGATCTTTCTTTTTACATAAAACGACTAAATATCGAGTTTGGTAACGATCAAACAAAAATTGCGACCGCTAGAGCGGTAACAGACAAATATATATATATATATATATATATATATATATATATATATATATATATATACTAGCTCAGATACCCGGCTTCGCTCGGGAATTCATTTGAGGCTGAATGGTGATGGTATTTTTTTGGCAAGGCTTTAATTTGCACAATATTTTCACCTTTACCCGTCCCACTATTTAGGATTAACACCCGTTGTAGGCATTTGTTAATAATAAAATTAATTTTTTATGTAAGTCTTCACTGTCCTCCAAATTGTCATATTTCCCGTCTCCTGTGCATTATGCATAGATCTCAGTTATTAAGCACAAAATATTGTGGTGAAAGGAAATATCACCATTATTAAATTAAGGCCTTCCTTACAACCCCCACTCCTGTCAATCCCTAGAAATGATAGTATGGCTTATTATAATGAAAGCGTTAGTCCTAATATACATACCGAGTTTTATTTATTTCGGTTGAGTATTTTGTCCCAAATAAAACTGTACACTTCCGCTATAGGTTTTAGCATATATCTCGTTTATAATTCGGTATACTAAAAAAGTGTATATAACAAAAGTTACTCTAAATAACAAAATACACTTCCGCTATTGGTTTTAGAGTATATCTCGTTTATAATTCGGTATACGAAAAAAGTGTGTAGAACAACTGAGGAAAGAAAGAGGGAGTGAGAACGGTTCTAGATTACAGGAAGGTCTCCCAACCCCTCCCCGACGCTCCAGGTTAACCAACAGAACATGACTAACGGCTAACTCTCAATTCCGCTAACATTACCTTATATTCAGATTTTCAATTCTAATTATGTATGTTTAAATACTTTCGTTTTTTGTGAATTAATTGATGTTTAAACACATTAAAGGATGAAATTACTTACTTCCGATTAATTAATGTTCCAGTGAAAGACAGAGGAAGGGGAGGGGGGGGAAGTAATATACTTTGCTCCTCATGAAAACATCTACTTGTTTTAAAATGCTTCATACAATTGAAATGTTTATCGTCATGTTCATATTTACCGAAAAACCAATAGGAAACGAAATATCGCTATTTTTAATTTCTGGCTTCCCTTATAACCCCCACTCCTGCCCGTCCCTAGAAATGTTGGTATGGCTTGTTATAATGAAAGCGTTAGTGCTAATAGATATACTGAGTTTTACTTAGTTCGGTTGAGTCTTTTGTGACAAATTGTTGACTCCCGGTATAAATTTTAGCGTATTACTCATTTATACTTCGTTATACGACGGAAGTGTATATAACGAAGGTTACTATAACTAACAACATAAACATCTTCTCTTATGTGTATGTTTGTCAAAAACCCAATAGGAAAGGAAATATGGCGATTTTTTATTTCAGGCTTCTCTTATAATCCCCACTCCTATTTGTCTTAGAGAATAATAATATAGCCTAAAGTCTAAGTTGGGCTAGTAGTAATATACATACCAAATTTCATAAAAATTCAGTTCAGCCGTTTATGCGTGAAAAGGTAACAAACAAACAATCAAACAAACAAACATACACGAAAGAAACAAAATGCAGTTATTGGTGTCTATGACATGTGAAACGAAAAGTTATCGTGAAATTTCGCGAAAAAAATCAATGTACAGACAGAGGTTACAATTTTATATATATATATATATATATATATATATATATATATAATAGCTCAGATACCCGGCTTCGCTCGGGAATTCATTTGAGGCTGAATGTTGATGGTATTTTTTTGGCAAGGCTTTACTTTGTAGAATATTTTGACATTTACCCGCCCCAGTGTTTAGGGTTAATACCCGTCGTTTCTGTGGATTTGTTAATTATAAAATTAATTTTTTATGTAAGACTTCACTGTCCTCCATATTGTCATATTTCCCGTGTCCATTGCATTATGCATAGATTTGAATTATTAAGGACAAAATATTAACATACATTTGAATTAATTTTTCCAGGTGAGGTACCTGGTAGTTAATATTGAAAAGAATTGTGAGCAAATTTCTCTAAATAACAAAATAAACAACTTTTGTTATGTGCATATTTGCCGAAACCCCAATAGGAAACGAAATATCACTATTTATAATTTCAGGCCTCCCTTACAACCCCCACTCCTGCCCGTCCCTAGAAATGTTGGTATGGCTTGTTATAATGAAAGCGTTAGTGCTAATACACATACCGAGTTTTATTTATTTCGGTTGGGTGTTTTGTCCCAAATAAAATTGTTCACTTCCGCTATAGGTTTTAGCGTATATCTCGTTTATAATTCGGTATACGAAAATAGTGTATATAACAAACGTTACTCTAAATAACAAAATAAACAACTTTTGTTATGTTCATATTTTCCGAAAAACCAATAGGAAACGAAATATCGCTATTTTTAATTTCTTGCTTTCCTTATGACCCCCACTCCTGTTCATCTCAGAGGATATTGATATTGCCTAAAGTCTAAGTTGGGTTAGTAGTAATATACATACCAAGTTTCATAAAATTCGGTTCAGCCGTTTATGCGTGAAAAGGGAACAAACAAACAAATAAACAAACAAACACGAAAGAAAAAAAATGCAGTTATGGTGTCTATGACATGTGAAACGAAAAGTTATCGTGAAATATCGCGAAAAAAATCAATGTACAGACAGAGGTTACAATTATATATATATATATATATATATATATAACAGTTTTGAACGGACCTCATTTTCGTCATCTACAAGGTAGGATCGATGGACATTTGAAGAAAAATTTCGAAAATTCCGTCATGAGTACAACCTCAATAGCTGATTTCCCTTAAGGGAAATCTGCTAAAATAGTGTTCGTCACGGCAGAAATCGGACCAGTGGGAATGGGTTTAGAGAGGGTAAATTCGAAATATCTCCTTTACTATAGGTCGGATAGTATAAATAATTTTATAGAACCACTTTTATTATTGAGTCATCTCTAAATATTTGTCTATACATATTTTTGAGATATTTGTGTTTTATATTATTTGTGTGTTAAGTATTAAAAATGTCTGTAAAAATAAAGATGCTAAAGAATATTAATGTAATAAGGGACTTTTTAAAGATCCCAAATCTTGCAGCTTTAAGAATATATAATAATTTAAAGCCCATGAAGTTCGTTTCATGTAATTTTTTTTTCCATTTCAGTGTGTCGATGTCTTGTGAGTTTGGAAAAAATGTCATACTCAGGAAACAATTTCTGTTGTCGCCAGTAATTGTACTCATACTTTGTTTCATTCAATTAGAATTTCCTCATCCTTATGTGTTTGCGTATTAAAAATACTACTAGACTAACAGCAAGTGACTGATTCCTATTTCTGCAATTTCTATTCATACCCAAACATAATTTTTTTTTAGAGGTCATTTATGTGTGTATTCCTTCATTGTTCAGAAAACTCATACTAACGTCACGCTTCAACATCATATGGTTTTGGAACGATTGATGGTAGCCCTTTTTAGCAGATTTCCCTTGAGGGAAATCAGCTATTGAGGTCGTACTCACGACGCGATTTTCGAAAACTTTTCGAAAGCGGTCGCAATTTTTGTTTGATCGTTACGAAACTCTTTATTTATCAGTTTTATGTAAAAAGACAGATCAAGATCGTTAATGGCTGAAATCGGACTAGAGGGGGGGGGCTTAGAGGGGGGATTTTTGATAATTTGAAATATCTCCGTTATTATACATCGGATCTCAAAATTGTATAGAATCAATCGTATTGCAAATTAAATTTACTATAAATATTGTTATATACATTTATTCTGTATCATGAATATTAACCGAGATATTTGCATTTTTATGAAGTCTGTGAGACACATGGTCGGTTATAGTTATCGTTTCTAACCTTACCTTACCTTCTTTACTTTGTGAGATTTATGCAAATACGGTCTGTTCATCCGCCCCCCCCCCTTCTTTAGTTCTTGGACTACTAAAATTTGAGTTATTAAAATATAAATTATTCTTACAATTCAGAAGCCGTTTCAGTTGGGAATTTATTTTCATTAACTGAAAGATTTCTCATTACCGTTTGTATTTAATCACGGTGGTATTGTGTTACCAGTATGCAGATTTCTCTATTATAAAACTTCACATAGGAAATCTGCTTAGTTTCCGCAGCCCCTGCGTGAAGGCCTTTTTTTATTACTTAAAGAATAAAATAAATAAATAAAAATAATATATAATAAAATAATAAATTTAATTATTAAATTTTTAATAATTAAAAAATAATAAATTTAAATAAAAAAAAAAAAGTATTTTGTTTTTGATCGTTACCAAACTCGATATTTTATTGTTTTATGAAAAAATAAACGATCTAGTTTGTTAATGGAAGAATCGCTCAAGTGGGTGGGGGGAGGGGGGTTCAGAGTGGTTTTCGAAAATTCCAAATGTCTCCGTCACTATACATCGGGTAGTATTATTTTATAGAATCAATTTTATTGCAATTTGAAATATCTATATTCTTAGCTTCTTTTCTGTGTCATTGGGTTGGGATCAATTGAACGGACCTCTTTTTCGTCGTCTAATAGGAAGGTCAAGAGATATTTGAAGATATTTTCTGAAAATCGCACCATGAATGCAACAGCTGATTTCCCTTAAGTGAAATCTGCTAAAAGGCCACTTTCATAGTTAGGTGCACTTTTCTATGAAAGTTGCCCTATGAGGGTACGAAAATAATCACTATGCTTCAGACTTCCGGACTCTAATCAGACACTAATGGTGGAGCTTGCTCTCTGAAATTGTGGTTTGAATAGCAAATACGTGTAGAGGACAAGGCATTTTTATTGATCCTGAGTAACAAGGTTAAGTGAAACAGAAAATTGAATAAGTGGAAGAGGATGTTTGCTGTAGCGAATACATTTCCCTCCAACTCAGAAATCAATGGAGGTATTTGTATTGTATCTCAGCAGATAGAAAACATCCAATCCTGCTCATCTCGTATGCTGCTTGCTCATTAAAAATAAGTCAGCGTAAACTAAGCAGATTTTCCCACGTGAAAGTTTACAATAGATAAATCTACCTACTGGTAACATCTCCGTGAATAAGTTAAGTGAATAAATAGATTCAGTCAATTTACATTTTAATAATCTCCTCAACGGAAAGTGTCTGAATTTTAAACAAACAGTTCAGCCTACCTCTCAGTTTTGAATATATAAATAGAAATATTCTAGACCGGAAAGAAAATCAATTAATGAAATATAACATATTAATTTTATTAAAAACTATTTACTATAGCTTGCTCAACCGGCAAGAACCGACTACTTACTATAGCTGCTGTAATTTATAATGAATTAGAAGAATGAAGGAGGGGGGGGGTCAACAAAACGAATTCGCATATATTTCACAATTTAAAAGCTCAATGAAAATATATTTGGTATTGGCGTACAGACTGACATGAGTGACATATTGAACCTAAATCAGTGGTCAGTTTTCGTGCTTTTTTTTTTCTTTTTTAATTTAGCCCAAAATTCTAAAGATTTCTCTAGAAAATTGAAAAACATTAAAAATTCCGTAGCTTTATTCAAAATCCGTTTTGGAAACGATGTTAATGTTCATGTTCCAAAAATTAAGAATTAAAATTCGGTAATCCACAAATTCGAGGGCTGGCAGATCAAGTTGAGTAGAGCTGGGATGAGCATTAAAAACGTTTGTTTGTCACAGAAGTACAAATCGAACCACTGCTTGTTATACTTCCTATCAAAATCTAACCCTTTATAACTTTATTTAGATGATGTTTTTTGGTTCACTCAGTTAGTTCAGAAATTTTCAAAGATCTTATTTTCAGCAGGCCATTCTGGAGTTATTACACAAATGGCTCTCCCTATAGGAATTAATTTAGAACTGGAATACTTTTAAAAAATAAATATCTAAGTCGTCAGAAGGTCCTTATAGCCTTAATTTAATGCACGATTTCTATTTCTATAGAAAAGTTGATTAGGAGAAGGTAAAGAACGTAATGAGACCTAATTCTGTTGTTTGGAATTTTATAGTTCACGTCACTCAATTACAAGAAAAGTTCCAAATGTACCAAAAGGATTTTAAATATAAAAAAAAAAATTAAATTGGAGGTGCAAGTTGTTATTTGATATTCTAGGGACTAATTGGAGATTTCAGCAAGCAGCCTTAATAAGGATAATGGAAGACTCTTTCTGACTGTATATTGAGCAAAAAATGTTCATGAAAACCTCAAAAGAAGAGTTTTCTCCTCATTTTTTTTTTGAGTTTCTGTTTTATTTTTGTTATTATAAATTAGAGGGAATTAATGTTTGTACATTTTTAGTAGAGACTCCACCGTCATTAGTGCTATTTTTTTTTTCCATGAATAGTGGTATAAAAAGTAAAAAAAGGGTATCTGAATGGGGTATTTGTGAGCATTTTGTAGGGCCCAAACCTCTAGGGATGTGTGGGTTCATTAGCCCTAAGCCTGGGTCTGAACGGAGATAATAAAGGCTTCCCCACCCCTAGGGTTGGGGGTTGAAAGGACAGAAACACTATATCTCCGGGTGGATGTGCGGTGACAGGGGCTCTGCTCTTTGATGTGGCCGCTCTACACTCGTTAAACAGCTGTTTTCTCTTATTCCGTTGCCAATTAATAAACTTGTTCTCATCTTTCTACCCCTAACTCCGTCTTCTGCTAATTAACCGCGTTATTTGCGCCACAAATGGGAGATACAAGGAAAATAATGAGTGGGAGGAAACTCTCGAATAATGGCTAAAAATATCCTCAAAGAAAGAAAAAAAAGTATTGGCTCATATTAAGATTAAATGGGCTAATTACATACTCCCATGTTACATAACATATATTTTTTTTCGTAATGACACTAAAATAACACAGATTGTTCAATTAACTTGAAATGAACACAATAACTTTATATAATATATTGCTAGTTCCTGAGGAATCTTCTTCAAGAATTAATACTATTAGAAATAGAAAGTATGGTGTTACATAAGGACTTATTTTCGAAACAGTCTTCTTTATTGTTCCTTATTCAATTATTTCCCAAGTAGCGGCTCGGGTTAGCCATGGGAGTTAAGGTGTTGTTCTGAATGCACATGGTAAACCTAGAAGTTGCTTGGGTTTGATTCCCACTTGGAAAAGAAGAATTTATTTAGTGACGAGCTCACTAAATAAAGTACTTAGTTCCTTCCATCTTAGAAAAGGGCGGCACGCTGAAGTACACCCATACCAATTACCCATAACATAACTAGATGGAAGAAATCACTTGAACACTTTATGAAAATGACATATGGAAGGTCGGCAAGCTCTACCTGATCCACTTATTGGAACACAGTTACACGTAAGAAAATAGATTGACATTATAATAAATTGTGTACAGTGAAAATGCAGCCATTTCATTCATCTACCTACATTAGAAGTCACTTCCATCTGCCAGAATACCAACTCAGAATACCCATAACATGTTTAAATGGATGCTAATTAATAACATAACATATTTAATTTTGATTTTTTCATGAAGGACTTGACGTTGTTTTCATAAAATGGTTATTATTTTCTTGGTTTTTTGAGAACGTGTCGTCCATGTAAGTTTGTTTCTATAAATTGGATTTGGTATAAAATTAATTTAACCAGTTGCCCTATTGATGCCCAAGCTTCTCGTATATTAGTAGCCTAGATATATTAATTATGTTTCCATTTTTTTAGCGGTATACTTCCAGAGTGTGCAACAAGTCTACTATGAATAAGGGTGTGTATTGTATGTAATGTTTTCATGTGTATTTTTTTTTTTTTGGAAATTCGAATTTTCAGTTTCAAATGTGCTTCATTCGGCATCAACTTTCCAATAAACTTCTCTTTCGGAGAATGATGCACAGCCAACTGAATTGTTAATTTTTCATCAATTAGTGTATGCCAGTTAAAAATTTCGCTTCTCTGTTTTTCTTCTTTTACGTTTTTTGTATGTACTGCTTTCTGTAGCTCCTCCGGTGGTTGTTCTTTCATTTTTTCATTTTGGTTTTTTTAATTTTAATTGGACTATTCGTTTTTGTTTTTTTTACTATTTATTCTATTTTATTCTTTTTAACTGTAAATATTCATTTTTTATTCGTTTATTTATTTTAACTATTTATTGAGATTGTGTATATATTTTACTGACAAGTTTTTAATTTTTAATTTTAATCTGTGAAAATAGTTTTTCTTATTTCTGTAAATATTCACTGGGACACTAATTTTATATTAAAGTTGTATGTTTTAACTCTTGACCATGTAACATGTTCATACATTTTCTAAATTTTTCAATTAAATGACATATTGTACAACGTTTTATGGTATTTGTTTGCCAGCAGGGCACTGATGATGGAGCGTATGCTCTGAAAGCGCTCTGCCACAGCGAATAAAGAACAGTGAAGGAACGAGGCGTTTTTTCTTACCTGAGATAAAAATAAGTAGTTTTGCGCTAAAAATTTAATAAAATAATTTTTGAATATTTCTGACAAAATATTAGTTTTTATTTCACTAAGTAAGCTAATGATGGGTTTTATATAACCTAGAGGGAACACTTTCTCACTTAACATGGTATATTTCACTTCACTTTCGTTTTATTTTTGGGGCGCTTAAAAATGAAAATTGCTACCAAATTATTTATGGCCAGCTACCAAATTAACCGGTTCTCTAGAATTAATATATTAGTTTTATTTTTATTTATTTCATTTTTTATTTTTTTTAAATAAGTCTGAGGATGCCTGCCACTAATGTGGTGAAACAGATCGTAGAAAAATACAATATTTTGCAGGAAGATGACATCTTTCATATCCCAATTTTACTACACAGCTATTACTATAATTAGTTATTGGGCTTTGTCATTTTTAATTCAGTTAGCAACAAATATTAATATTTGAAGTTCCTAATGGACTAAATGAATGGACAAAAGAAATTTAGACATAATATGCATCCATTTGATGGTTGCTTAGTCATTTACAAACGTAATGATAGTCTTTCAGTGTTTCTTTTATTTATTTTTTATTTTATTACAATATACCGTATCTACTATTGTCATTAGCGGTAGATGGATCTATATTTCTTGGAACAAACAAGTTCTTCATCGTCTCTAAGGAGTTCTCTTAAGTTCGGTTTGAGGTTCAAAGCTCTTTTTGGAAGATCGTATTTTAGGAGATTCCCCTTGAGGAAAATCAGCTATTGAAGTCATACCCATGTCGCGATTTTCCAAAAATCTCTTCAAATGTTCATCGATCCTGCCCAGGAGATATATATATTTGTCTGTTAATACTCTAGCGGTCGCAAATTTGTGTTTAATCGTTACCAAACTCAATATTTAAACGTTTCAAATAAAAGGGAAGATCAAGTTTGATAACGGCTGAAATCGGACCCGTGGTTGAGGGGAAGAATTTCGAAATTTGAAAATATATCCGTTATTATGCATCGCATAGAAAAATTGTATAGAACCAATCTTATTGCAAATTTAATGTACAATAAATATTATTATATACATTTATTCTCTATCTTGAATATTAACCGAGATATTTGCATTTTTATGAAGTCTGTGGTCGGGTATAGTTCGGATTAGATCGGCCATTTTCGTCAGTTCTCGGCTCAGGTGGAAGCTTCTTCTAACCTTACAGGTCGTTTATAACCTTACCTTACCTTCATTACTTTGTGTGATTTATGCAAATACGGTCTGTTCATCCCTCCCCCCCTTCCTTAGTTCTTGTACTACTAAAATTTGAGTTATTAAAATATAAATTATTTTTACAATTCAGAAGCCGTTTCAGGTGGGAATTTATTAAAATTAACTGAAGGTTTTCTTATTACCGTTTGTATTTATTCATGGTGGGCTTGTAACACGAGTATTCAGATTTCTCTATTGTATAACTTCACGCTGGGAAATCTGCTTAGTTTACACAGCCCCTGCATGGCGGACGTTTTTTACAATTGAGAAGATGTAAGACAGTAATATGAACATTACAACAATCACAGGTTGGTGGGAATAAGCCTTACAATAAATAACTACGTGTTAATTTTGTGTGTCCAATTCGTACACGGGCAAGAACAACCTCCTCTTTTCGGATTTTTCTACTTGCAGTATTACAACGATCAGTAATTTCATAGATTTGTCGCAGTTTATCGTCATGTTTTATCGACCGGCCTGTCTTCCACTCTTGGAATATGAACTTTTGAAAATCTATTCTCCAATCAACTGGGGAGTGTTTAGTTCTTTAATATTTCGGTAGTGAATTTGATTTTTATTTTCATTGATCGAAGAATCCTTGTCTTTCGGCTGAGTAAAAGAGAGTTGAATTATTCATATGTCATGGAAAATAAGAAACTTAAACGAATCATTGTGCGAAAATATGTTACACCATAAAGCAGCCTTTACCGCCCAAGATATGGGAGTTAAACGTTTAAAAGTGCTTCAAACTTCCTCAAACCCTATTCGTTATGGGCTATAACCTTTTTATTGAAAAGAAAAAACTTCCCTTGTGATTACCCACTAAACTGAAAGTAATCCTTTTGGTGTTTTATATCACAATGTTTGTCATACAGAGGAGAAAGTGTTCATAAAACTGTTCGATGTTTTGTCATTAAATGTTATTCTGAACAGCAGTGAAAATAATCTTTACGGTAGAACATTGAGCTAAATCCTTGTAAAAGGTCTTAAGCTCAATAAAATGCAGTAAATGGATTCACATTAACACGTTTTTAGAAGGATGGAGGTCGCTATGTCGTTAATGATAATCCTAAGAATTGGGATTTGTTAAAAAAAATGTACGCAAAAATCTTAATCCCATTTTTCATAGAAAATAAATTTGAGACATAAGTAGTACGCTTCAATTATTAAGACAGGATTGTGAGTGACCATAAATAAAATTCCAAATGTGGAACATCCCTGAGCTTGTTAAAAAGTCGGGCCACTTAAGAAAGTTTGAATTCAGCAACCCAAAATGAGAATTAACAGTTTGCCTAGAATTTGAAACGCTAATCCATCAAGATCCTATGTATTATTAGTTATATTTAAAAAAAATCAGTCACGCAGGGACTGCGTAAACTAAGCAGATTTTGTTCGTGAAGTCTTACAATAAATAAACCTACTGGAAACATACTCATATACTGGAAGTTTTGAGTGTCATTACGACAACTAAGGACCCTCTCAAAAAGTATTCTGTTTGTTAAGTAGGCTCTTTCAGCAAATATCCGTATAGGGAAATCAGCTATTAGAGTAGTACTCATGACGCGATTTTTGAAAGTTTTCTTCAAATACCCATCGATCCTACCTAGCAGATGGCAAAAATGAGGTCCGTTCAAAATTATATATATATATATATATATATATATATATATATGTCTGTTACCGCTCAAGATTACGACCCCTTGATAATTTCTTCTATCTTATCGTTACAAAACTCGTGATATAAACATTTAGTGTAAAATTGGACAGTGGAGAGGGTGGGAGGGCAAGTTTCGAAAATTCAAAATATCTTGGTTATTATACGTCAAATAGAAAAAAAAGTATATAACCAATCTTATTCCAAATTTAATTACCTATAAACATTGTTGTAAACATATTTTCTCAATCATGTACATTAACCAAGATATTGGCATGTTTTAGACTTCAGCCATTAGTAAATCCCCATTCCTACTCATGTCATATTAACAATAAGCTTTTATAACAAAAACCACTTCATTCTAATCTTAAATACCAAACGTGATTTTCAAGAGACCATTATTATGCGAGATAAATGGAAATATGTTGTGTGATGACGCCATAAATTTAGATTTTGCAGTCATGATTCTACAATGTTGTATACGATACTCGTTAATTAACAGTTTCACTGAAAACTTATCATCATATCCGTTAACGGCTGAAATTGTACCAGGAATAGGGGGGATGATTTAATAACTCACCATACCTCCATTATTAAGAGTTGGATAAAAAAAAAAAAAAATGTATTTAACTAATCTTATTGCAAATCTAATTACCTACAACTGTTGTTATATAAATATTTTCTCTATCATGTAAGTCGGTTCAAAAATGTTATGGAACCAATATTGTTTTCGTTATACTGTTAAAATAACATGTGTTTTCAGTGTATCGTTTGAGTACGCAAAGTGATACTTTTCTTTACTAGTACAGAAAAGTAACAGCTGTTATTGGAATATTCCTCATTATACTATCATTCATTGTATATTGCATACTTACTTAACCTGTATTTATTAAATCAAAATTGAAATTACTTATTTCCTGTAAAATTACGGGAAGTAATTTCTACTGAGATCCACTATGTTGCAATGTATTTAAAATTAGAAAATCCAGAAAGGTATACGGGACACTCACTCAGAAGATCATCCGCAACCATGCTAGTTGAGGGAGGAGGAGATCTGCTGACATTAAAGTGCCATGGTGGATGGAAATCATCAGCTGTAGCTGAGGGTTACCTAGAGGAGTCTCATCAAAGAAAACTAGAAGTATCCCATAGACTTTTCCATTCTTCTAAAAATAATAATCCTGGCCATTCATCTAATCTATCAATAATAAACAATAATAATAACATAATTGAAAATGATGATTATTTCACAGTAGATGACCTTTTTAGAGTTGAAAAAGATGTAGTAGAATGCACAACGAACAAAAATTTGTCAATAATTAAGCAATCAATACCGCAAAAAGGTATTAATATAAGTAACAATAAAAATTGCACAATAAATATTAATTTTAAATTATAGGTCTATTGCCTATTCTATTTATCTGTTGAATAACCTTTGCAGTTTAATAAACTTATGTTTCATATTTTAGAATTCATATCTTTATCTTCTGATTTTTTTATAAGAATAAAAATATTAAAATATTTACCTTATTTCCTTTTAAGAATAGGTACAGTATAATGAAAAGTCATTTTCAACATACGTACGCAAAGTATCTTTTCTGTACTCGGTCTTATTCCCGAACTCGGCTTCGCCTCGTACGTGAAACTCGACCTCGTACAGAAAAGATACACTTTGCGTACTAGTGATGAAAATAACTATTAATTATTGATGTTCTACAACTATAGTTGAATACATTTTTTCGTAACACAAATATTAATTGAGTTATTCCTGCTTTCTCAGCCTTCAATAAACCTTCACTTCTACTCATCGGATATTTTCTTAGAAATTGAAATTATACAGAGAGAAGAGATCAGTAATGTCTACCAATCCGCGGGAAATCTGCTTAGATTACGCAGCCCCTGCGTGCCAAACGTTTTTTTAAACCATTTCAAATTATTTTTATTCTATTGTAATTTAACTCCACTCAGGCTTAATTATTATTTTAGATAGTGAATTAATATTTTAGTCATTTCTACTATAATTTTAGCAGATTTTCCTTAAGGGAAATCAGCTATTGAGGTCGTACTCATGACGCGATTTTTGATTTTTTTTTTTCAAATGCCCATCGATCCTACCTCAGAGATGACGGAAATGAGGTCCGTTCAAAACTGTATATAATTTATCTGTTACCGCTCTAGCGGTCGCTATTATTGTTTAATCGTTAATAAAGTCGATATCTAGTCGTTTTATGTAAAAAGGAAGATCAAGTTCGTTAACGGCTGAAATCGCACCAGGGGGAGGGGGGTTTAAAGGGGGATAATTTTGAAAATTCCAAATATCTCCGCTACTGTCGGTTACGTCAGATCGAAAATATGTATAGAATCATTCTTATAGGAATTTAAATGTATTGTTATATACATTTATTCTCTATCTTGAATATTAACCAAGACATTTTTATATTTCAGTTTTCAGCCTTCAGCAAACCCCACTTCTACTCATGTTACACAAACAATACTCGGTTATGAAATAAAGTACATCATTCAAAGCTTAAGTACCAAAAATTGTTTTCAAGAGACATTTATTATCCGAGATACATGCAAATATGTTCTGTTGACCCCCCCCCCTTCTTAAGTTTTGGGACTACTTAAATATGATTGATTGAGATAAACATTATTCTGGTTCATTATAAATTACAGTACTAGATATATTAAATAGTTTTCAATCAAATTAAGACATTATATTCAGATATATTACAGTAATTGTTATTCTTTACGGCAAGAAGTTGGCAGAACTGTTTGTTTCCCGTCGTTTCTTATAATTGTTTGTATTTATTCACTTAATATTCTCGGTGGTGTTGTGTTACCGCTTTGTAGATTTCTCTATTGTAAAACTTCACGCGGGAAATCTGCTTAGTTTACGCAGCCCCTGCGTGTCGGACTTTTATGTATACTTCATAACAGGAATTGGGGCAATAATTTTTAGAAAACTTTTGCACAAACAAAGAGAATTTCTACTAAAGCAAAACGTGAAACATTAAACTTAAGGTTGGGAGAGTTTCTGCTCAACTGAAGTGGTTTTTTAAAGCTTAACATCGATTCATAAAACAAAGGCACTGGGGGTTCAGTATTCTCTTAGGCCACCAAAAGGCCTCGCTGCGTCCTTGTATTAGCTTTTACGTCAACAAAGCTTTCACAATTTTCATTTTCCATTAAGGCTTCAGTCTTCTTTGTTAGAAGCTCTTTTGTGTAAGAAAACAAATCTCTTGCCGTCCTTTTAGAACTCATTCAGAAAAAATACATCCTATTTGCCGAAAAATTACTCCAGGCTCGAGAAGTAATATCTCCTAGTTGAGAAGATTTCCCTCGGGGGGAGACCGCTTATAGAGGTTTTTAGACCAGTTTTTCAATTGTATATTAAGTTTTATATTTCATTACAAAACAGATGAGGAACACAAAAACGTAAAAGGAACACAAACCAGAAAATGAACACAGAAAACAAAAGAAACACAGAACACAAAATTAACCAAAACACAAAAGGAACACAAAACCTAAAAGGATCACAGAACAGAGAGAAAACACGAAAAACAGTGTTGAAACAAAACAGAAATGGGGAAAGAAATAGAAAATAAATTTTTAGATTTTATAATAAATTTCTTTGGCTTCAATGCTTCATAGGCATTAAAAT